>JARJLU010014548.1:0-65587 GCA_030272975.1 Sparidentex hasta
TCTCCTCTTCCTCTCCTCTCTCCTCCTCTCTCCTCCTCTCCTCCTCTCTCCTCTTCCTCTCCTCTCTCCTCCTCTCCTCTCCTCTCCTTCTCTCTCCTCCTCTCCTCCTCTCTCCTCCTCTCCTCCTCTCTCCTCCTCTCTCCTCTTCCTCTCCTCTCTCCTCCTCTCTCCTCCTCTCCTCCTCTCTCCTCCTCCTGCAGAAGTCGGCACTAAGATCAGTCTGGAGCACATCCTGTACAAGGTGGGCGTGGGGACGAGGTGTGGGGAGGGGAAACGCCACCCGGACGACGGGCCTGACACCTTCTGCTCCTTCCCCTGGGCTGAGATGGTCGTGGAGGATCTGTAAGAAAACTTCTCCTCATCTTTGTGTGTTCATTTAACATCATACATCTGATCCAGAACCAAACAGAACCAGAACACTGTTTGTCTGTCGTCATCATCAGACACGGTACATGTTGAAATAAGGAGATCTGAGACGAGGAGGGTTCAGCTGTCACTGCTGCAGACAGACACTTCATACAGGTGGTTCAAAGGGTTCACACAGGTGGAAAGTTACAAACTGTGTCTCCTGTTTCTGTGGCTGAGTCACTGCCATGATGCTCCAGACGGACCGACTCTGCAGTCCGGCTCTGGTTCTGATCTCTGTCTCTCTGTCCAGCTGTGGTAACAGGAGGTCCTGTGAGGTCCCGGTCACTGAGCGAGTGTTTGGTGAATACCCGTGTCAGGAGCAGACCAGGTACCTGGAGGTGTCCTACAGCTGCGCCAAGCCGCCTCCGCCTCCTCCTCCACCAGCTCCCATCAAACCTGACTGTATGTATGCACACACACACACACACACACACACACACACACGAAGCCTATGTGGAAGCACCTTAAAGTGCCAGCTAACGATATTTAGCAGCAGTTAGCACTCGCTATAGCAACAAAGCTACCAGGAGACTCCACAGATCACCTCGTGCTCTGACCGTCTTCTGTCGTCGTTCATTGTGTGTCTCCAGAGAAGACAACATGTCCTCCATGAAACACGACCCAGCTTCACCACGTCACTGACTAAAGGTATAAAGTTGTGTTGCAGTAATCTGGGAGCTGCTCCTTCTTTTACATCCATCATAGAATAAAGAAAGTGTGCTTGATATACCCCCCCCGTGCAGGATGAGTCAACATCAACATCAACATTTGTGACGCCATTGTTCAGAAACACAATGTCGTGGTCTTTCCTCCTGAGATCCTGTTGTCTGTTGATGAGTCACTGAATGCTCTCAGCTGGTCTGAGATCAGGTTTCTGTCTCCTGGAGGAGCAGCTTTCAGTTTCATTGCTCCACAGAACAAAAACAAACTTCAGCTCTCAGTTATTTCAAATCAAAGATTAAAACTTTTCTGTTCTTGTTATCACGCTCTGATTCTTCTGATTTATTTTGCGTGAATCCTATTAAATCTAAAGCTCTGTCTCATGTAAAGAACTCAACGTTAGCTTGTTGTTTAAAGCTTCGTACTCTGCAGACTGGACGCCCTGAAACATTCATACTTTCAGCACAAATGAATGAAATGTGTTTGTTCTCGTCTGCGTCGTCGATCTGTTCTCACCACCGCTCGTGTTTCTCTGCAGGTGAAGACAAACCAGCTGATGAAGCCTGAAGACGCCTCAGACTGATCAGAGATCAGATCTCAGCAAAAATGTCTTCTTGAAAACAAAGTCAAGAACGTTTGTGTTGTTTTATTGAAATGTAAGAAAGAAAAAACATATTTGAACTCAAGAAGGATTTTAAATCAATAAAAGAATCAAATGAAATAGTGTTGATCTCTCTGCATCCTCTCTGCTACATGTGAAGGTTTGATATGACAGACAGACAGATAGATAGATAGATAGATAGATAGATAGATAGATAGATAGATAGATAGATAGATAGATAGATAGATAGATAGATTGATTGATTGATTGATTGATTGATTGATTGATTGATTGATTGATTGATAGATAGATAGAAAGTGTGCAGCATCATTCTGGTGTTTGATTTTTACACAACAGTACAAATTGAATCATTTCCAGCATCTGTCCACTGGGCGGCGCTGTTGCTTGACAAGTTGATCAGCAGTAGTGACTGAGGAGAGACAGATGAAGTACTGATCCTGTCTGAACCGAGTCAACACGTCATCAACACGTCACCAACACCAATATGGAGCCAACTGGGTCAGAAGCGGTCGTGAACAGCTGGTTCTGGTTCATTTCTATGTAACTCGCTGCTTTAAATTATAATGAGATTGACAGTCAGGCCTGATTGGGGGCGTGGCCACTTTGAGTGACAGCTGTCTGATTCTCAATCAATCAATCTTTATTTATATGGCGCTTTTCATACAGAAAAAAGTCGCTCAAAGTGCCTCACAGAAATAAACAAACAACAGCAGAAAAGTAGAAACAGCAAAATAAAATGAGAAGATAGTTAAAAGAAGCCAAACCCTTCAGACATGGACAGAGACACACACACTCATACACACACTCACACATATGCACACAGACACACACACTCATACACACACTCACACACATATGCACACAGACACACACACACTCATACACACCCATACAGTAGCTGTCACTAAAGAGACTCGGCTGGGCAGCGAGACCTGGTGCATGGAGGAAGTTCCTTTCAGGAGCCAATCACACCGGGAGAGATCTCGGGCCAAGGCAGCAGGCAGCACCACCACAGAGACCACCCCAACCCGGGCAGACAGGAGGCCCCACACCAAGGTGCAGAGCCCTCTGGTCACCCGGGCCGGAGCCGTCCATGGGACAGAACCCCCCGCTGCCAGACCAGAGACCACCCCCAGCCTGGCAGGCCCCCATGAGGAAACACTGGAGATTAAAAACTGACAGACTGAAACAGTAAAATAAAGCAAAAAGCATAGAAGCTAAAAACACGAGGGACTAAAGGTTAAAATATGAGAGATTAAAACATTAAAAGAAGAAATAAATAAATAGGTAAATAAAATAAGATAAAATAAAATAAAATAAAATAAAAAGGATTTATATGAATAAATAAATAAATAAATGAATGAATAAGTAAAGAAATAAATAAAAGTGCTCTGATTAGCACAGCATAAAGGAATTAAGAAGAATTTAAATTTCAATTAAAAGCCTGGTTAAAAAGATGAGTCTTGAGCCTCTTTTTAAAAACCTCTACAGTCTCTGCGACCCTGAGGCTCAGGTGACTTAATGTTGTTTATGCCTTCTGGTGGATATTGAATATATTATGTGTTTTATATATATATCGAATATGAAACATTAACATTATTCACCCTAATGAATCTATAGTAACAGTTCGGACATGATGATATTATATGAGAGCTGCAGCTGTAACTTGTTCTGAGAACATCTGTATTCATCTGATTATTCCGGATGTTGCGTCACTGATTGTTTCCCTCTTCAACACGTTCACTTCTGTCAGGAATTTGGTGCCATGATGTGAACCAAAGACTGACAACGACCCTAAAACAAAACTAATATCATTTAATTTATCATTCTAACTGACACACCTGCCAGCAGGAGAGTAGGTCCGACCCAGTTCTTTACATCAGGACCGTCCCTGGAACAGTTTCTGCTCGGGTCTCTTGGAAACTTTAATATTTTGGCCCAGTTTTAATGTTTTAATGTGTCTGATGTGATTTTATATCTTTACAGATAAACTGGCCTTTGGTTTCCATTCTTCTTATGCTTCCAGCTGGGTTTGGATCTGACGGAACCAGGCGAGTTACTGTGTCCTCGTGCTGTTGTCGAACACACTGTGTGACTCAGTGACTCAGCTGCTCGGCTCGGTTCCATTTCTCCGTCCTGAAGTGAAGAATCGAAAGTGAAAGCGGCCTGAAGCTTCCGAGCTCAGAGTCGATGTGTCGGTGTGTCGGTGAGACTCGATGGAGGCGGCCGAGTGTGAGCCGGTGACCGTGGACGGGTTCTGGAGTTCGGCCCAGACCAAAACCGTCAAGAACAAACTGCAGCTTTACTTCGGCAGCAAGAAGAAGTCTGGCGGGGGAGACTGCCGGGTGGAGGCGGAGGACGGAGCTCCGCGGGCCGCCGTGTTCTTCAGCTCCGAGGAGGGTGAGTGACACCGCGACACCGGAGAGTTCTGTTGGTACCAGGCCCAGACAGCAGAACACCGAGGTCCAACACGTCAGCGGGAAACAAACCGTGCTGGGAAACAGCATGTTGTGTTTACACCAGTTATGTTGTGTTTGAGTCTGTGCTGGTTTTTCCAGCAGGAAGCGAGAGAAACAAGCAGCTGATCGAACTGATCGAACTTTAATCGATAGTGAGATTTAATAAAAAACTCGAACTTCACTTTTATTCTGTGTTGAAACTAAATTAATGAAAGTTTTGGTGGATTTCTCTGATCAATCTGTGAAACGTCACTGGTCAGTTAATGATAAACACTCCCAGCATGCACCTGGCCTCCAGACTGCTCCTCCTCATTCAGGTGATGATGAGTCACAGCAGCTGACCTGTGCCCTCAGGTGTGTCACCTGTCAGTCAGGTGTACTAAATGACTGATGACAAGTGAGGAAAACAAACTGAGACAGAAAAGATGGAGCACAGTTCGTCTGCCAGCACAGACAGGAAGTGGACGTCACGTGTTCGCAGTGTTGGCTGAGCTGCAGCAACACGATCAGTCACACCGTCAGTCAGAGACTCCACAGTATCTCTGTTTGCTCTCACAGAACCAGGCAGTTCTGGTGTAAAGAAGCACTAGTGTGTCAGTTCATACAGCACGCCGGCGCCGCAGGTCCAACAGAGACGTGTCGAGGGTCGTAGAACATGTTGTCACATGACGCAGTTAGAACGTGAACACGTGTCGATGGTTACGTGCGTATACGTGAAATATATTTATATCAGAACTCACGTGATCCGTTTCCTCGAACACCAGGGACCGCTGCCGATGTGTAGATTAAAGGAGCAGTCTGTAGATTAAAGGACCTGAAACGACACAATTTACACCATTTGCTGTATTCATGCGTGGCGGACCCCGCCACCTCTCCAGCTTCACACATTGTTCTGGGACCTTCTGTTCCTCTGAGAGCAGCTCGTTTATCCTGATGGAGACACTTTGTGTTCTGACCTCATCAATCCAGTAAAAGAGTTTGGATTTCGACGTGCTGCCACTTCAAGCACTCTGAACAATAACACGCCACCGTCGGCCATCTTGCTCCTCCCACATTCAGACAGCTCAGGAAATGGGCCGTCAGAGGAGCAGAGGACAACAGAACTCAGCAGAACAGTTGTGTGTCTGATGATGACGAGTGTTTCTGTTGCTTCCAGTGAGACAGCGAGTCCTCGCCAGAGCAAACCATGACATCATCGTGGACAATCAGACCATCCAGTTACGTCTGACTCCAGGATCTGTGAGTAGAGACCCTGTTGTTTTGTTTTAAAGACCACATTCAACATCTTAAACTTCAGACGTCTTCTATTATTTATGTATTCAACTCTGACATGATTGTGAGGCTGTTATTACAGTTTTACAGACGCGTCTTTCACAGCGTTGGCTTGTTGGAAAAAGTCGCCAGTCGTCACTTTGCGTCTTGGCCACGACACAAACTGGCTTCAAGGCCCGGCTCTCTGCGGGTCGGGTGCAGTCCGACCCTCCGCTCCAACAACTAGTCCCTGACTGTGTGTGTGTGTGTGTGTGTGTGTGTGTGTTTCTGCTGTGAAAGTTTCTTCTTCTGTGGTCGACTCGTAAACACACTCCTGGATGTGTGACGGCAGCAGGAAGTTGGATACTGATATAAGTGTGTTACTGTGGTTGTTGTTGTTGACGGGGCGTGTTCACTAACAACCCGACTGACTGGAACAGCCGCTGCGTTTAACAGATGAGTGACGAGCCAACGATAACGTGTGTGACCGAACCTCCGTAACTAACTAACTAACTCACATGGTCGCCACGATTCACCATGTTTGACGAGTGAATCGGTCCGACTGGCTCATCAGGTCGAATTATTTCAGAACACGTCTCGACGTTCAACAGATTTAATGTCTTAGCGTCAGCTGATCTCAGATCTCAGTCTCAGAAGTTGTGATCTGAAAACCAGTTGACCTGGTGAAACACGGCGCTGACTCACAGAGCGGCTGGAAACGGTCCTGTCGGGTCGGGCTGCTGTTTCATTTCATTTCCTACATCTGGATACGTGTCGTTACATCTTAGAGTCCCACCAATGTGCACTTACATATCGATATTAGAATTCAGATATCAATATATCGGCTGATTATAAACTCATTTTCTGTACTGATCGCTCAGATGTGATCAGCAAACACCAACATGTTGTAATGATCAGCTTCACTGAGACTGAAACTCAGTCGTGTTTCTCAAACCACAAGTTTTCATATCGACGACATAAAGGCAGATCTCAGTAAATCTGCGGGAGGCCGACAGTCAGTCGTCACGCAGCTCGTTTGTAATAACAACAGGAGATTTAATGTCTTAATAAAACATATAAAACACATTTTGTTAACATTTTTACAACACAATAATGATAATAAACCACAGAATGCTAATTAAACTTGACTTAATAGTTATTTGACTGTTAACAATTAAATGCTTTGCAAACCAATTATTATTAATAATAATCGTTAAGCAATTGTTAATTGTAAAGTTGTAAGATTAAGATTAATGAATAAGTGATAAAACATTTCTGAGCTTTTTAACAGTGAAACAACAACAAACTAAAGTTTAACGAGTGATAAATCTTCTTAATGAAGCGTCACATCTGCAGCGTTTATTACTGAACGCTGGTGGATGTGTGTGTGTGTGTGTGTGTGTGTGTGGTCGGTGTCCTGCAGCTTTAACATGTTTTATTTTTATTATATTTATTTGTTTGTTTCATCTTATTTGACGTCTGTTATGTTGAGCTGAGACTTTCCTCACATTATTAACACCAGCAGAACAGAACAGACAGTTTCCAGGCGGTGAGACGTTGTTGTTCTCTGATGTGTTTCTTTGTTGTGTGTTTGTTGTGTGTTTGTTGTCGTCTCTCCTCAGCGCCCGGCGAACAACGATGGCGTCTCAGGTAAAACTTCTTCTTCTCTGTTTGCAGCTTTTATGTCACAGTTAACTTTTCCTACAACTTCCTGTTTGTGGTCGTCAGCTCGGAGCTCATTGGTTCCTTCTGAAGTCTTCAGTCTTTAGAAATACAAACACATCATTTGAGTTTTTTCATCAAATCAAAAAAAAAAAGAAAATGGTAGAAATAACGCTGGGGACTATTTTCCTTGGCGGAGGGATCCACAGAGTGTGTGTGTCCTGTTTTTGTTTTATGTCAGCTGTAAATATTTAGCTGCGTCTTTACAGGGAAATATTTCAGTAATGATATAATAGAGTTGTTTGCTCTTTATTTATTATCATAATTATATTATAATTGTGTGTTTCATGAGTTCATGTGTGCAGATAATTAATCTCAGTGGGACAAAGCTGATTGATTGTTTGATTGATCGACAGATTCACAGACGCAGAAGTCAAACGCTGAAGCTGGAAACGTTTCTGCAGAGAACAAAGAGGGTAAAAACAAACTCTGTGAGGAATAAAAACATTTTATTTGTTTTGTTGACACTTGATTTTAGTTTTCTGATAAAGATTCTGTTGATGAGTTTTGTTTTAACTTCTTATTGATTTTTTGTTTGGCTGTTTTTTTAAACAAATTGGCTGAATTTTTCTTAAAAAGATTCAAATAAAGTTATTGTTATTAATGTGGCACAATCAAACATAAAAGGGTGTCGAGTTGGTATCATCCCAATTACTAAAGTAATTTTTACTAATTACAAAATAGTAATTTTTAAAATTAATAATAAACATATTTACTTAAGTTTTACAAGAGCTGTTTCCAAAGAAATTACTCTGAAAATAAAAACCTGCATTTAAACTTTTAATTATTGACTTTGGTCCAATTTGTCACATTTACAACAGAAACAGATGAAATAATGACGTCTAGAAGGTGAAGCAGGTTTGATTTGTGTCCTGTCAGAGTCCGTTCAGAGTGCCGGTGTGGTTCTGGAGAACGTGGCGGACGACATGTCCAGAGATCTGCTGCTCATGCTGGTGGAGAACATCTCGGGTCTGGACGAAAGCTGCTTCAGTCTGGAGATCATCTGGGAGAGCAACAGAGCCGTGGTCACCTTCAGCAGCGCTGCAGGTAAAGAAAACACGTAAACACTGATCCACATGAAGACCTGCTGGTCCAGACCTCCACACCAACACCAGGTCCCAGACAGACCGGCTGAAAACAAGCAGAGCCGTCTTTAAAAATGACATCATGACGTCAAAACATTAGAGTTTAGATTCTCTGCCTGAGCCCGACCGTATATATAAAATATATATTTTTACTGAGTAGAATGACAAAAATCATAGTAACGGTTTTTTGGGCGATCTGAGCTCTACAAAACATCCAGCTAGTTTTAAAGGGATATTTCACCCAAAATCCTTTGAAAACTATTTAGATTAGAGTGTTATTTGTAGTTTTGTGTAATCACAATGATTTGTACTTATATTCACTTTCAGTCTTCAAACTTATAATCCTCAGTTTTATTATTATCATTATTATGATTATTACAGATGTGGAGAAGTTCCTCGCTGTGACTCAGTCCAGCCAGAAGCTGCAGAAACACGGACTGAGCGCCCGACGGCTGGAGGCGGCGGACAGCGTCCGAGTGGAGAGTCTTCCCCCGACTGTGGTCAAAGGTTCTGTTTAATCCCTGCTGGTCTGATGAATCCCGAGCGCCATCTGAGCCGCCTGGAAACTTTGCTTTTACTTTCAACTGAAAGTCAGACATTCACAAACAGCATTTATTATTTCTGATTCCTTCCCAGACATGTTGGAGCTGTATTTTGAGAAGAACTGGACCTTGCCGGACAGAATCGTTATGATCCCGGACGAACAGGCTGCCATCGTCACTTTCAAACACCCCAAAGGTTTTTTCATTTTCGTGTCTGCTGATGTTTGTCTCTCTGTTACCTTTTGTGTAAAACAAAAGTGTAGAAGTCTTGTGAAGCAGGACTCGACTCAGAGACTTCTTGTTTACCAAACAGTAAGAAACACCCAACAGGACAAAAGTATATAGAAGCCTGAACATTTTGGATTTCATGTGTTTCTTAATCTCTGAGCATTAAAGGTTCAGTATGTGAGAACTGGCCACCTGTCAAATCAAAACAACTTACAGCGGGCCACATATCTCCAGAATAATCGCTAAGTGCTGCTAACTGTAGCTGCCGTTAGCTAGTTAGCTCATTTAGCTGTGCAGCTAGCGATTGGGATGAGCTGGGGCTAGCTGGGTAGCATACTAGTTTCTAGATATCTCCTTAACATAGTACATATACGTCATGACATCATAACTAATTATACTTAATAAGCTAAGAGAGTCTGTGGAACGTAGCGAGCTAGCCGTTAACACATCTCCCTGCTGTTCATGTGTTTTGGTGAATAGACTCTGGAGGGAGGCCTGAGGGGACGAGTGGGATTGTTTTGGTTTGATTCGTCAAATTCTGTTTTACTAACTTCTTCTGTCAGGATTTCCACCTGAGATACATTCAGCCAGTACTTGTATTTTTGAGGTCAGGGTCTAAAATATCTCTGGAACTACTCAGGATAAACAGACTCCCACCAAAGTGAAAGAACAATGTTGTCCACATACTTTTGGCCATATAGTGTGCCCACTGGCCAGGATTAGTCTTTAGGAAAAGTAGCTCAAGTTAGAAATATTGCATAATTTAAAGGCCTTCTAACTATATATAGAAGAACTACTTACCAGAGTTTCTTTTTACGTCCTGTGTTTCTGCAGTTGTGGAAGACATTTGCTCAAAGCGAGACCACATGATGGGCTCCATCTCTGTCAGAGTGTATCCGTACCACGAGTCGCTGGCCAGCGCCTTGTACGGCAAAGAGCGACCAGCATGGAAGATGCCGGAGCCTTTCACAGAGAAGGTTCACCATGTTATCTGGAAGTTCCTCCAGATGAAGAAACTCTTCCAGGACATTAACGATCAGATGCATCCGTACTTCTGCAGCGTGGACTTGAATAACAACGAGGTGAAACTCAGCCCTCTGCCGGGTTTTTTGAGGCAGAAAGGTCTGAATGCCGAACGGGTGAACGGGTGGATGAGCACCGCCCTGGACGCCTTCCGTCAGCAGATGTCTCAGTACACGGCCTTTGAATGTGCGGTGAACGCAGCAGCGTGGAAAGCTGCAGAGAAAGACGTCCGCTCAGTCGTCAGAGAAGACGCCGTCCTGGTGATGGACTCATCCAGGGACACTTTGACGGTGGCTGGCCGAGCTGACGACATGAAACAACTCAGGGGTCCAGTGGAGGACATCGTTCGTAAAGCCATAGCTCTGATTAAACGGCAAACAGAGGCTGTTTCTGAGGGAATGACTGTGCCCCCTGCAATGTTCTACATCCTGAAGCAGGAAGGGCTGCAGAAAGCTGCACAACACATTTCCCCTGACATGAGTCTGTCCTACGATAAAGGCACCCAGATGATCACCATCACAGGACTCCCTGCAGAGGTTTTCCAGACCAAGTCGTGGATCCTGGAAAAGAAAGTGGGCATGAGTAAAAAGCCGATTGAGGTCCCTCCTGGTCTTTTAGACTTTCTGAGCACAGTGGATCCTATGGACATGTCACAGGTCCTGTTTACATCCCAAGGCATCACTGCCATCTACAGCATCGAGGACAAACAGGTCATGTTGTTGGGCAGCTCTGACAGAGTCCTCGCTGATGCGCAGAGTAAGATGAAGCAGGTTTTGTCCCTGCAGACTCTGGATGTAGAAGACCAGGAAGTTCTGAAACGTCATGACTGGATGAGCCTGAACAAACAGCTGTTAGACACCTACAACAGCTCAACGAAGAAAACCGTCACCATCCAGATCCACCCGGACAGAAGAAATAAAATAACGGTGGCCGGCTTCCTGACCCCAGTGAAAGAGGTCTGCTCCAGTCTGAGGGAATTCATCGTCAACTACTCACAAGTCCAAGAAACCATACGTGTCAAATCCGGTGCTGTTGTTCAGTTTATTGACAAGAAAAAATCACAAGATTGGAAAAGTATCGCCAAAGCCAATGACGTGAAAGTCTATTTTGATGAAGTGAGGTCAAAAATCCTCATCGCTGGGGCTCGTGTTCATGTCCAGAAAGCCAAATCCTGTTTTTCGGAGATGACTGGCGCTCTCCCCACCGACATCCTCACCGTGGACAAACCCGGAGCTAAGAAGTACTTCCTGTCTGCAGGACACATGGTTCTGTCTACGATGATGTCGGAGTTGAGCTGTGTGGTGATGCTTCGTCCAGACAACCAACCAGAAGAGGAGGAAGACAACTACGAGGTAGAAGATGGTTCTTGTTATTGCAAAGTGCGGACGGCCAGTGGAGTTCTGGTTTCCGTCAGCAAGGCAGATATCTGCAGGTTCAGTGTTGATGCAGTCGTCAACGCAGCTAATGAGGAACTGCAGCACATTGGCGGGCTGGCGTTGGCGCTGCTCAAGGCTGCAGGACCGGAGCTGCAGAAAGTCAGCAATGATTACATCTCCAGGAACAGAAACCTCCGTCCAGGTGAAGCCATCGTGACGCGTGCCTTTAACCTGCCCTGCAAACACGTCGTACATGCGGTCGGTCCACGCTTCTCTGACTCTGACGAGAGGACGTCGGTGTTGCGTCTCAAACTTGCTGTCAAAGAAAGTCTGAGACAGGCAGAGAAGGTCAACTGCTCCTCCATCGCACTGCCAGCCATCAGCTCAGGTGTGTTTGGTTTTCCTGTCGACCTCTGCGCTGAAACCATCGCTCAGTCAGTGCGGGAGTTCTGCGACAGTCCCGGGAGTCCACGGTCGCTGACTGAGATTCACCTGGTGGACAATAATCACAACACAGTGAAAGTTCTGGCCACAGCGGTCAACACAGAGTTCAGTGACCTCGAACCGACTCTGACGATACCACAGGCGGCAGGAGGACGAGCCGCTGGAGCTTCAGGGTAAAGTGAACAAACTGTTTTTGTATTAGGACATTTTTGTATTGATTGTTGTTTTCGGGGTAATTTTCAGCTAATTGGCTCCATCAAAAGACAGAAATCTGCTTACATCCAGAGCGGCCTGGTTTACATCCAAAAGAATGAGTTTTTTGGACCTTCTGCCATTTCTACAGCCACGTTAGCTCGTACGCTAGTCACCAATTACTGCAGCTGCTTCTGGGAGTCAGTGGAGTAAAGACACAGTGTTCACACACCCTGTTGTTCATTATCCCAGCAGATATCAGCGCAGTCAGGGTCAGAACCAGGTGCCCAGGAGCCGAGGGTTTGCTGAAAGAGGAGAAGGAGCTCGGGGGGGAGGAGCCGGATCCTGGGGCGGATGGGAAGGTGACCGTGGAGATCAGAACCTGAGTGGACCCGTCAGGCCTGGAGGGCATGGAGGGTAACGCTTCTTCCTCCACTCTTTCTTATTATTCTTTTCCTTCGTTAGTTTCTTCTTCACATCATTGGAGTCTCAGATTTTTCCTTTCTAAGAAACAAATACATGAATCACTGTGGATGTCATACTGATGATCGTTCTTCCTGTTCTGTGATTGGCTGCAGGCCGAGGAGGGCGGAGCAGACCACAGCGGAGGGTCTGAAGATTGTCCTCTGGAGGGGAAACATTCAGGACCAGACTGTGAGTACGCCTCTTCGATGGCAGCTAAAGCCTTCACACACTTCTTCTCCCTGTGAATAAGTCGCACAGTGTTTTAACTGTTTATATAAATGATAAATGAAGTAACTGATGGTCTCAGTTGGAGTTCTGATCTTCTACGATACTGTGATGTTGGTCCACAGACGGATGTCATCGTCAACACCATCTCAGACACCATGAACCTGAACCAGGGAGCTGTTTCCAAAGCCATCCTGCTGGCGGCCGGGCCCGGCCTGCAGCCAGCTGTGAACTCTGAGGCCGGGGTGGCCAGGCTGCCATTCGGCAAAGTCGTGGTCACCGACGGCTACAACCTCATGTGTCGCAAGGTGTTTCATGCTGTTTGCCCTTTCTGGGACAACGGCGCCGGCCAGGCAGAGGCGGTGAGTGAGTCTGGGAGCAAACCTGTCTAACACAGGAACTTCAAATGTAGGATTATCCGGTGAAAATGTTAGTTTAAGCATCAAATACTCACCTCACTCACACCGGACGGCCTGCAGCTTGTTAACTCTCACTTGTTCTGTCAGGATCTAAAATCCCTCGTCAGAAGTTGTCTGGACGAGGCTGAGCAGCGAAAGATGGCGTCACTGTCCTTCCCGGCCATCGGAACAGGAAACCTGAGCTTCCCCAGAGACGTGGTGTCCAGAGTCCTGCTGCAGGAGATCCACTCATACAGCCGCAGGAGAACTCCTCGCCATCTGAGGGAGGTCGCCATCGTGGTTCACCCGAGCGACAGCCAGACTGTAGATGTGAGTGTTTGTTTTGCTGATGAGCGCTGAGGTTTGTCTGGAGCTGTCAGCGGGCGTCTCAGTGGGAGGAGCGATGGGAACACGTTTCACAACAGAGACGTGTGGAATAAAAACCGTCTGCTTCTGTTGCATCGAATTATTAAAAACAAAACAAACCAAGTGTGATGAGTCACAGCAGCGTTCAGTCAGAAAACTCACCTGTACGAAACTTAACATGCCAACGTCTTGTTTGTTAGCGTTTCACCAGAGAGTTCAGCGGTCCGACGGGTCAGAGAGTCGAACAAGAAGAACCAGAATTTAATGAGCCATCAGTCGTGCACACGGTCAGACAACCGCAGCAGAACTCAGGTGAGTCGCCTCCAGAACCTTTTCATCTAAACCGTTATGTCTTCATGGACCAAAACAGATTTGTAAGGATCGAGTGTGTGTGTGTGTGTGTGTGTGTGTGTGTGTGTGTGTGTGTGTGTGTGTGTGTGTGTGTGTGTGTGTGTGACAGCCTCCTTCGGCCAGGTGTTGTCCCCGACCCTCGGTGTGTATCGGATGCAGATGGGTCAGCTCACCCTCGAGGTGTCGTCTGGTGACATCACCAAAGAGGACTGTGATGTCATCATCAACTCCTCCAATCCGGACTTCACCCTGAGAACAGGTGAGTGACCCTCCTGGGAGGCAGTGAAGGAAACACAGCATCTTTAACTGAAGCTGTTCTCCTTCTTTTGTTGTTTCTCAGGAGTGTCGAAGGCGATCTTAGACAGCGCCGGGCCAGCGGTCCAGCAGGAGTGTTTACAGATCGGTACGTCGCTGCGACCTGTTGGTCTCCACTTTCCTTTGTACAGCCACACAGTGTTGCGTCTGTATCACTGTGTTGTTGCTTCCTGTCTGCAGTGAACTCTCCGGGTTACCAGCCTCTTCCGATGATCCTGACGTCGGGCGGCCGGCTGCCGAGCAGAAACATCATCCACATCGTCGGCCAGAGCGATCCTGCAAAGATCAAGGACATGGTTTACGCGGTGCTGAAGTTCTGCGAGGAGAAAAAGTTCAGCTCCGTGTCCTTCCCGGCTCTGGGAACAGGTCGGTGCCGACACAAACTGATTTCTTGTTCATCTTGAGTCTGTGATTTCTCTGACATTTCCTCCGTCCACCTGCTCATCTCATTCCACTGAATCGCTGTGCAGCCATGTCGTTTGACTCACAGTCTGACTTTAATTTCTTGGACTTCATTCTCTCATCTTGCTGCACTGAACACAAATCTGCAGCGAGCACATTCACGCTGCTCCGAGGATGAAAGATGCAGTCGTGTTCCCACAGTGTAGAAATACTGACTGACTGATTGATTGTATGACAGACAGAACGAGCTTACAGACGTTATCAGAGAAGAAAAAATCCTCCTGACATTTTTCCATCTTTAGAAACAAAAGAAGTCGACTGAAATGATCATTCAGATGAAACAAACATTCAGTTACTCTGTGACCGTCTGTGCGTCAGAACATTTCCTGATGTTGAACAAACATTTCATTAATAATCAACGAACAACAGAGAAGAAAATGTGATTCACTCTCAGCGTCTCCTGATTCAGATTCACACAACCTGTCGTCCTCCTGGAAATGTTTAAATCTGTCGACCTGGAGCTCCAGAAGAAGGATTCCTGGTTCACTTTGCTGTCACGTTATGGTTCAGCGCCGTACGAACGCTTGATTTGAATACGTCTATAACTCTGGTGATACGTGTGAACAGCGTCGCTCTGTGGGAGCCAGTCAGGGTCGTCTGTCGACTGATGGTGATTATGTAATGATGTCACTTCCATGTTGTTTGATGGCTCAGGATCACTTTCTATCAGCATCTCATTCTCAGGTGTTCTGTATGAAACGACTCTGCAGCGTCTGTGGTTCGTGTTTCTCCTCTTGCTGCGCTCACGTTTTACAAAATGAATAGTTACGATACAGAGATTATAACTCGAGTCTCTGCAGCTCAAATCAGCCCAAAGAAAAAAACCTTCGCTTTGAACCAAATGATTACAAAATTGAATCGCTTCACTTTTCAGTTTATTGAAAGATGTCCAGCCCAGATCACCAGCGCAGCCAAAGAGAAGCAAATGTACGGACGCCTACGCCGCAAAATCCACTGGTTGCATGTTCGCCGCTCTGCTGTGGTTTTGCTGCACAGCTGGAGTTGTGAGATGCAACTCGTTCCCAACCGAAGGATTATTAACGTGTTTTATTATGAAAATGAACCGGATGTTACTTCCTGTCAGCCAGTGGATGTAAACACACAGATCATCTTCACCTTCACCTTGTCTGCCCGTCAGGTCAGGGAGGAGCCAGCCCGTCGGCGGTGGCGGACGCCATGGTGGGAGCGGTGGTGGAGTTCGTGAGGAAGAAGCACGCGAGGTTTGTTGGCAGCGTGAAGATCCTGATCTTCCAGACGGTCATGGTGACGGAGTTCCACAAGAGCATGAAGAAGAGAGAGGGCGAGGAGGTGGAGGGCAAGAGCGTCCTCACCTGGCTCAAAGGTATTTTAATGGCTTTTACTGATGATCTTTTGGCATTTCTTGCAGTTTTATTGATCATATTCACCCGGCGGCCATTTTCCTCTGACATCATCTTTGATGAGACGTTGCATTACAAGTCGTACAGCACAGTGACAGCTGATCAATCAGGAAGTGATTGATTCACTGATGAAGGCCGTCGGTTTCTACTCAACACCTGAAGCAGCTGCTGACTCTGTGTGTGTGTGTGTGTGTGTGTGTGTGTGTGTGTGTGTGTGGTACAACTCATGATGCGTTCGATGTCGTTCCAGACAAATTCACTTCCCTTCTCCCTGCTCATGGCGAGGAGCGGCTGAGCGCTGGCGCCCTGGTGCTGGAGAGGGAGGAGTTTGAGCCCACAGTGTTTCAGCTGTGTGCCGACAACGACGAGGTCATTCACGTTTATTCAAGTTTCATAACAGTAATTCATGTTAATTAGGGCTCAACCCTGAAGTGCTGTGATGGTTGTTGGTAGCTCCTCATGAGCAGCTCCTCAGGCTGAGACGAGTGATTTATGAGAAGAAGTTCCTCACAGGAACAGGCTCACAGTTACAATATAGAGATGAAATATAAAAACGTGTCTGTAAGTGATTGTTACCTCACCACTGCAGGCTGTGAGCCAAGCTAAGAGAAGGATCAAGGATCTGATTGTAGCCGAGCAGGCGAAGAGAACCATCACAGACTCCTTCATCAGTCACCTGTCGACGGCGGACATGGACCAGCTGAGCGCCCTGCAGAGGAAACTGACCGTTAGCATCCACCTGGAGGCGGAGCGGGGCAACCAGGAGCCCAGAATCCACCTGGAGGGTCTGACCAGAGACGTGTTCACCGCAGAGTCTGAAGTCAGGTCAGCAAAGTGACTTCTGTAAGTCAGCAGAGCTTCAGTCCAGAGGAACACGTGCTAACATAAATGTGTTGGTGACCATCAGGGACATCATCAAAAAGGTGGAGAGGTCGGAGAACCAGAGGAAACAGGCCCTTCTGGTGAGCGGACTGGTGGAGTGGAAGCATCAGCAGATCGACGGCACGATGGCGTCCTTCGACATTTACACCAACCTCAAGCTGGAGGAGGCTCTGGGGAACAAACAGAGTGTGAAGATAGAGATCAACAACCAGCCGTACATCGCTGATGTGATGTTAAAGAAAGCAGTGTCAGCAAACAGCCGTAAAGAGGTGGAGCTACAGAGGAAAGACCTGAAAGGTGAGTTTGTGCAGGTCGTCTGTGGAACGCCTACAAAGATGACATGTTTTTATGTCGTATCACAAGATTTGTATTTAAGCGACTGAATCTTTCTTTTGGTGGCAGATAATCGATGGAGGCACATAGAAAATGATACAAACCTTAAAGTGAACATTGAGCAGAAAGTGAACGACCGACGTTTGCCTCAGCATATTTACATTTCCTGTAAAAAAAAAAAAAAAAAAGCTCACTTGTTGTGGCCAGTACAGTGCTGAGTTGCTGAGTTTGGTCTCCACTGTGGAGTAGATGCATGTCAGGTCCATGACTCTGAGGACATCAGACAGCAGCAGGGTGGTTTATTAGCTCATGACAGCTCGTAGCTTCACGTTAGTCAGCTAACAGCACCGCTCATGTTAGCATCATGATAAACAGGTGGGTGATAACCTGTGATGAAGTCTGTCCTGTTCTAACTTATGACTAAACTAGTTTTTGCAACACTTTACCCTGGATTATAAAGAAAGAGCAGCCAATGAAAATAAGCTCCCGGTTGTTCAAACTGTCTGACTCCAGCTGCAGACGACGCCGCTCTGCCGTCCACCTGGGCCGACATGAAGGGCGACCGCCTCAAGCTGTTCCCGCTGGCTGCCGGGTCCAACGAATACAGCGATGTGGAGAAAGAACTTCGGAAGACCGGTCTCAGGGTCAACGTCATCCAGGTACGTTTCTTAATGAAGTAGCTGCACACAGAGGTCAGATGAGATGGATGGACTCTTGTCACTGATGTCTGCCATGCAGGGTGCCAACTGCTCATCAGGAGCAAGTTTGGGGTTCAGTATCTTGCACAAGGACACTTAAACACACTGATAGGAGGAGCTGGGATTCGAACCAGCGACCTTTCAATTACTAGACAACCCACTCTACCTAATGAGACATTCATGAGTCCCACTGCAGGGAAATTTGAATCATGACAACAGCAAAGGAGAAACAGCTTCAGTAAAAGAGTGAAAAATCAGCGCGGACAAAAAAAATGACCGTTAAAAAGTGAAACTTGCTGTTGGGTTGAATATCGAGTCGTGTTGAAACTGTGTCGGCAGATTGAACGGGTCCAGAATATCTCTCTGTGGAAGAGCTACCAGCAGGTGAAGACGGACCTGGAGGTGAAGAATAAACACACCAACAACGAAAGGCAACTGTTCCACGGCACCGGCCCAACATCCATCGATCTCATCAACAGACAAGGCTTCAACCGCAGCTACGCAGGACAGCACGGTACCGACCCAGTGAACCGCTGTTAAACCACTGCAAGAATTATATCATTATTATTTATATTCATATATTTATATTTATATCTAAAGTGAAACTCTCACCAAAATGCAACCTCGACTTATTTTGTGAATGTATATGAGTCAAACCTTCATGTAAAAGCATAATTACGATGAAAGAGGCATTCTTTTTGTTTTCAGGCCAAACTCATTTTCAGTGGGAGTGCTACGGGCACTTTTACCACAGCATCAAAATCTGTATATTTAAAACAGTAAGAAGTCTGAACACAACATGAAACTTTGCTGTAGCATCACCAGGGTCTCTACACATGAACACAGCTCAACTGAACCACATCCACTCGATCCAGACGTGTCGATCCCCGAGTGCGTCTGAGCTGCCATGACGGCTGGAGGAACAAGCTGCTGCTGACATGAGCTGTTCAGAAATGTTGTCAGTGCTGGTGTTCATGTGTAGAGACGCTGGTGATGCTACCAGCAGAGTTTCATGTTGTGTTCAGACTTCTTACTGTTTTGAATATACAGATTTTGATGCTATGGTAAAAGTGCCCGTAGCACTCCCACTGAAAATGAGTTTGGCCCAAAAATGAAAATACAAGAAATCTTAAAAGTGCCTCTTTCATCATAATGATGCTTTTACACGAAGGTTTGACTCATATACATTCACTAATAAAGCCTCAGTTGCATTTTGTTGAGAGTTTGTAAGTTAGAATATGAGTCAGCCGGTCTGAGGTGAATTAAGAAGGTTGGTATCATCATGTAGGTTTCCTCCCACACAGCGACCAGCAGCAGCTACCTGCACCTCAGACACTCTCACCTGTGTGACTGGTTAACACACCTGTCTGACTGTTTGTTGTTTCCTGCAGCTGCGATGTACGGCAACGGCTCATACTTTGCTGTGGACCCTGCGTACTCCGCTCGGGGCTACGCCAAGCCTGACGCCAGGGGGCAGAAGCGCATGTACCTGGCCAGGGTTCTGGTCGGAGACTTCACCCAGGGAAGGAGTGGCATGATCGTCCCTCCCGCCAGGAACACCGGGAATGCTGCCGATCTGTACGACAGCGTTGTTGATAACAAGGCTAATCCGACCATGTTCATCGTCTTCAGTGACACACAGGCGTACCCAGAATACCTGATCACCTTCACATGAGATCATTTTAGAATTCTTTTAACTAAAAAAAAAAAAGTTCCTCTATTATGTGTTTAATTTTAATCAGTCTACAAAAATATTATTATAAAAATGTCTTTCAGGTTTGTTTTTTTGCAGTTTCTCGATCTGGTTTTCAGACACTTTGAAGCCTTAAATGTCAGAAAATGTTTTACTGGAAAAAAAAAAAGATTAAAATCATGAGTCATCATTAACCTTCAGCTGTCAGTTATCACTGTGCATACTTTTGTTTTGCTTTGAATAAAGTCTGATTTATTAAAGAGACACTGAAACAATGTGACGATGTCGTGTTGGATGTTTTTCAAACCATCAACAACATTTTTGCAGTTTACTGAAACATCAGATCTGAAATATTTTACTGCATTTTACTTCATCTTGTTCAGAACCTTTTCACCCAGTTGGCTCCATGCTGGTTCTGGTGCCGTGCCGATGAGACGATGCAGTTCACTGAGCTTTAACACAAAACCACATGAGGTTTGACTTTAATTACAACAAACTGACAAACATCATGTGTGAGATTCTGACCCACTTCAGACCGGATCATCATCACTTCATCATCTCTCTTCACTATCAGACAGAGTAATTATCAAAGCAGGAAAACCGGAAGTGGGCGATGCTAACTTTAGTTAGCTTATAAAAACACGTCATTACACGTCATCGCTACGTCGCTCTGCACTCTGGTTTATGACATAATACCTGTAACTTTAATGACTCTACTGACTTTTGTTTTCAGCCTCAGGTGAACTTGTTTCGTGTCAATCACCAAATGTTAGCATGCTAACATGCTAAACTGGGCCGGTGAGGGTAAACATGGCGGCCCGCTGGTGTGTGACGTGTCTGCTGTAGTTCCCGCCTCCGGACAGCAGGTGGCAGCAGAGTGCGGCCGGTGATCAGCGAGCAGGTGTGTGAGGTGCAGCGGGCCGAACAGAAGCTGAGTGTGTTTTACATTAGCAACAGATGTAAGCGAGTCCAGATAGACGCAGGTTCTGTTGTAAATGGACCGGGAGAGTTCGGAGTTTGGCTGCATTGAATTAATCCTCCGACCTGAAACAAGACGATAACAGACCAAACTGTAAAGTACCGGTGCCGCCGGTCCTCACGGGCCTGTGGGTTCTTTGTAAGTACGGACTTTGGAACCGGAGAGGACGTCATTGGCCGATCATCAGAGTTCGACCCGAGGACGGAGCACCGCGGCCGGACCGAGCTAACGGCTGACGGCTCTCAGACGTTTGTGTAGCGGCCATGTTGAAACTCTGACTCTGGTCTCAGATCCGAAACTGACATCTGTTAAATATTAAAGTCCTGTAATAAACCCACAAAATACAAAAGGTAGAACAACTCACAAATATAGGTGAGAGAAGCCCCGCCCCTTTCCGGTTTCCCTTCTGTGGATGTCATCTTTATAATGACGTATTTTTATAAGTCTTATGTTTAATTAGTTTGATGACGAGCTGACGTCATGTGTGAGGTTCATGACCCAGTTCTAACAGGAGCAATACTTCATCTGTCTCTCATCACTACCAGACAAGTTTGTCCAATAAGGTTCAAGAGGGAAAACCGGAAGGGGCGGGGCTTCAAAGATATAAAATGGCAACTTGAATAAATGACAGTGATGAAGAAGAAGAAGACAGGCACGATGTTTTAGTGATGTCTGCTGAGTGAAGGAGAAGAAGAGGAAGGTTTATATCTGATGATGATGATGATGATGTCATATTTCTGCTAACATGCTAACCAGCTAGCATCTTTGAGTCACCCTAACTATTGATCTACTGTGGAGACTTTAACTAAGTAATCTGAACAGATTAAAGATTTAGATCATTTATCATGTTAATTTTTTTTTCCAGCAAAAACTCTTTCTGAAATATTCTCATATTTCAGTTTGAAATTCACCATTTTCTTTGTTCCATATGAGAGCGTTCGCTGGTCGGCCATCTTGACCCTCTGAGTTCTAACGTCTGTCTGCACTTTGTTCTGAAAGATGATTTATCTGGAAAATAATAATCAGATTAACTGATGATGACAGAAAACAACCGTCAGCTGCGACCTGCTCGTGAACTTTAGCTAAATGAATTAATTTGAGCGGTAATGGATTAAATACCTGCTGTGACACTGAGAAATGATGAATCTACACATTTGTTTTTTAACATTTATAATGCAGGTTGTCGTCTTATCGCCTGAACAGCTGAGTCATTAAATGTCGGCCAAGATATTTAAATCAGGAGTTTGAGGTTCTTCCTGCTGACATCATCACCTGCACGTTCAGCTCCAATCTGGTTGTTAATTTGAATTGACAAACGTTTTTGTCTTTACATGAAATATGAAAGTTGCTGTGAATAATTTGATCCAAAATTAAAATCAAATATTAAAGGACACAGACAGAAGAAGCAGGCAGAGTTTAAGAACGAGCAGTTCCATGAAGACGACTTCAGGGAGAAAGTGATTATATAAATGAATCAGTCAACAGTCTGAAGATCCTGGTGCTTTATTATTGATTCTGACATGAACAGCATGAGTGAGAAGCAAAGAATGAAAAACAAAAGATTTCTGATACAGAAAATACTGCTGACGTATTTTATGCAATTAAAATGAAAAACACAAAACCTGGAACATCGAACAGAAACTCGGTCACAGAATCTATATTAACGTTTGTGTTCCCCAGAAACAGCTCGAGGGTTTCAGGTCTGGTCTGACACGAGTTCAAAGTTTTGGGCTCTGCGGAATAAAAATATCAGAAGAAAACAGCTGGAACACAAAAGTAACACAGCTGTTTGTGTTCAGAAGCTTCAGGAGCTGAAAGTTTCAGCCGAACGCTGTCCGGAGGTGTTGAAGTCTTCTGGCAAATATACAGAAGTACACAGACGCTGCATCAATAAATCAAAACCATCACGCGTAAAATTCTAAACATTAAAACTAAAAAACTGCCTGAAATGAATCCAACATTTCAAAACTCTCTCTGGACACCAGCGACTGGTTTTATTAGGGAATGTATTTAAACTTTAACAGTCAGAAAATAAACCGAGATTCTCTGCTCGGCAACAAACAGACAAAAATCTCCATCGTCAGTTTGTTTCTGAACTTGTGACCCTGAAATGACTTTAAAGCTGCGACAACACGACCTCAGTGTGTTTCACCTTTAAACTGATTAACATTAAAAATTTAAATGAAATCTGTCGCAGAGACAAACTGAAGAAAAACAGAAGTTCTGCTCAGTTTTTAATTCAAAGACGATAAAAATGAGTTTAACATGAAGATTTGTTACGAATTTCTTGAGTTGGTTTGATTTTTAACAAATTAAATTAAATCCCTGCGTGTTGATCAGATAAATAATTTGATAAGCAAAACTTTACTTAATGACACGTGAAGTTCTGGAAGTTTACTGGCTTCAGTTCTGATCTTTTAAATGAGGGAATAATTTTCTTCTGTCTGAACTGTTTCTGTTACCGTCTCAGTCACAGATGAAAACATATCGAGTTCTGAACTGAACGATATTCTGACGACACGCTGAACATCCTGCATCCACCAAACTCTGAACTGAAAGTCGCTGATGAATGTCTGCTGGACTGACGTTTGGAAAGAAAAATACAATAGAACTGACAGATCGATCAAAAATGAAACAATCTCAAGGTTTTCATTTGACCATCAGTGCAGAAATCTCATGAAACCTGATCTGTAGATGACTGACGACAGAAAACAGACCACATGTTTGTCGGAGCGACTGTTGAACTCATCAGACGTCTCAAACAATCAGCTGCTGTTTAATCGTCTCAGATTTGTTTCTGCGTCAGAGTGAAACAGCAGCACGTTCTGAGGAATCAGTAAAGAACAACTTGAAAACCAACAAAACAAAAAGAAATCGGGACGTTCCCAAACGTTTTACATGTTTTCATTTCAAAGTGTGAAGAAGAAATTAAAGTTCCCAGGCGGTTGCCGTGACAACAGATGAAATTCTCGGACTCCCTCAAATCCTGGCAGGCGGTCTCAGCTCCGGTACCGGGTCCGTCTTAAAGGAAGTCAAAGGTCTGAAAGCAAAGAAAAGGTCCAGAGGACGAAGACGTCGGTTCGGGTTTGCATCGTTGTTACATTTCGTCCACCGAACTGAAAATCCTCTGAGTTGATCCGGAAAGATCCAGTTCTCGTCATTCCTGAATGTTTCTAACAGTTTTGATCCAACACGAGTGAATCTTTGTGCTGACGGACGATTATCAAATGAAAGACGACAAGAATCATCCGTCCACTCGTCAAACAAAGCTGAGGGAACCTGAAGATCTGGACCGCTAACACTGCTGATGGCTCCAGTCTTTGGATGCTGCAGGATCACAGTTTGTTTCTCTCCTGATATGAAATGCGGGTCGGGTCGGGTCGGGTCGAGTCGGGTCGGTCCGTTCGCCCTCTTTTTAAACCTCGTTCAGAGCCGCTCACAGTGTTCACAAGAGAAGTCTCTCTAGATTGTCCATCACGTTGCCTTTGACATCATCACCATGAGTCCACAGGTGTGGTCTCAGAGTCCGGTCCAGTTGTGGTGCAGCATCAGCAGTTTGTGATTAAAGGACGAGTCCGTCCTTCTGACCCTCAGCTGAGCTCCTGGTGTCCTGCTGAAGTCCGGAGCAGCTCGGACAGTTCAGTACTTCGTCATCACACACAGGAAACTGAACCTAAAGTAGAACGGGTCGGTCGACTCGGTGAGGTCGTGATCACGTGGGACTCGGTTCTGAACGAGCCTGAAGAGTTCATGATCGCACTGACCTGAACGAGTCAGAGTCACAGTGTGACTGAAACAAGGTGAGCCCGTTTGCCTTCGTGGATTGTGTCTTGAGGTTTTGGACCGAGCAGAGCTGAGAAACTTCTAGAGCAGAACAAAAGACGTCGATTCAATGTCTTTAACGACATCTGCTGGAGAGACAGAACCAAAGAGTTACAGACCAATACAGACGTTAGTGTGGGTCAAAGTTAACCTTTAACCTTATGACACCAAATTTTACTTGATGCAGCAAAAAACTTTCAGCGAGGATTCGAACCTGGAGCTGCGTGAGCCTGATTATAGATCCAGCTGTGGCACACCTGATGGAGGTAAACCTAAAACATGATCTATAATAAATGCTTGAATACAGCTGGAGGTCGAGGCTGCAGCAAGCAAAATTTGGTGTCATAAAAAGGTTAATTTTGAACCACACGATCTTCTTCATCCGTCTGTGACTCGTTGGTTCTGTCTCTCCAGCAGACGTCTTCAGGATGTCGGGCTCAGTTCAGACAACAGGCAGCTGTTCGTTAAAAAAAGGTTCCATGTGATCTCGACCTCGAGAGATTAATAACGTGTGGTGATGTGCGTACGGAAGCCCTGATGGACAAATCGAGACGTTTTTTCTTTTCCTGGTGATCGAGTTTCTGTCTGATGGGAATATCTTCCTCTGCGGTGGTTCTGACACCAGAGCTGGTGCAGAGAAAAGGTCTGCCAGGAAAATTAGAAGTTTCTTGATAACTTTTAATTTTTTTGCATCTGAAAACATTTGAAAGCTTTTTGTGAAACACAATAATTGTACGAACGATTTTTTCCAGGTGTGAAATCGATGCAAAAAATGAACGTTACAAAAGAACAAACAGTGAAATATTTTTATTTTATAAGGTTAATATTTTTAACCGTTTTAACTCACAGCTGAAGGAAAACTATTCAGACTCGGATCACCAGAAGGGAAACGTGTCCTCACTGGCCCCTCAGGGCTTCCGTACGTTCAGCACCAAACCAGCTCAGCGATATTAATGTGACTGTCTGCAGGTCGCTGACGTCCGTCTTTTATCACGCTGCTTGTTTTTCCTCACAGGAAGTTGATTCAAAGCTCCACGTGATGCCTTTCACAGTAAAATGTTGTTTTATTTCTCCACTACAGGAAGTGACGAAGAATTCGGGTGAACATAAAGCTTCAGTGTTCTGGATTGTTGATCAGCAGCACCATGACTGATTATCGTCTTTAAAACACTCCTGACGTGTTCACCGGGCCACGTGATCAGGTTCTGAAGTGTTGAGCTCCTCCTCTGTGGTTCTGTGACACCTGTAGACCGACTGCTTCTGTTCTGAGTGTGTAAACGAGGTCTGCAGCTGGTCTGCGATGACAGTGTGGATCAGGAGGAACCGGCGGGTCACCGTCTCTGCTGGCTGTAGACGGGGAAGGCCAGCGTGACGTTGAGCGAGTCGTTGTGTTGGACCAGCGAGGTGTGCTGGTAGTGAAGCACCAGCTCCTTCAGGGAGCCGTATAGGTTGTAGGGTTCTGCGAACCCGAAGCCGGTGCTGGTCTTGTTGATGACGCAGTGTTTCACCTCGCCGTCCACCCTGAGAGAGACGGAGACAGAGATCAGATTAGATCCAGAACAGAGGGTCCGGAGACGGTGACACCACAGGTAATGAACAGGTGACTTACACCACGGAGCAGGCGTAGCAGCCCGGCTTGCTGCTGTCTCGGACCAGGAAGGTTCCGTCTCTCTTCCCGCGGAGCAGAGACTCGGCCTGAAGGCGGTTGATGTTTCCCAGCCGCCACAGACGCTCGTCGTGGTGAGGAAGGTCCTCCTCATCCTCCACCATGCTGTACTCACTGAGGGGGAGGAGACACGCAACACATTAATGTTCCTGATGGGACTGTGACTCAAGAACCTGATGTTCTGTTCTGTTCTGTTCTAGCGGGCTGAACGGCGCCACCGTGTGGATCGACAGACAGCAGCTTAAATTCATTTATTAATTTAAGGAAGCTGCATGTAATCTGATCAGTGACCTCACTCAGGGGTGATGGTGCATTGTGGGTAATGTAGGCAGCAGGTTTTGAAAACTATCAGAATCGATAAAGGAGAACCAAAGAACATTTTTTAATTCCGATGCCATCCCTCCTTTTTAAAACCTGCCGCCTGGAACCGCTTAGCTCGGTTGGTAGCGTGCGACCCGTGTGCCGAGGTTCTGCAGCGGGTCACTCCCTCTCTCTTACCTTAGATCTTAGATGTTGTTCATCTAATTGTTTTATTCCTCTTGTATGATGTTTTTTCTTTTTCTTACCAGCCTATATTGCTTTTATCTTTCAATTTATTTAATTTTAATTCAATTTATTTAATTTTAATTCAATTTATTTAATTTTAATTTCTCACATGCTGTTGAAAAAATTCACTTTGACTCCTCTTTCTTGTATTTATTCATATTTACACTTTGCATTTCCTGTTTTACTTCTTGTTTTAACGTCTCAGTAATTTCATCTTCCTTGTGTTTGACTCTGGAACATTTATTTTACTGTAGGTTCTGTTTTCTATCTAACAGCTGAGGGGTGGAGACGTGCAGTGCTGCCTGAGACCACCGGGGGGCAGCAGGCGGTTTCAGACTTACTCCTCTGTGGTTTCGTTCTTCAGGCCGAGCCACTCGTTCAGTTTCCTCTGACGAACTCCCTTCTGGGTCAGCCACCTGACGACAAGAACACACAGTGAGCACAGTGTGTTACAGCTCTGATGTGGTGTGTGCGTTCCTCAGTGAGTCTCTTACATCAGGTACTGGTCCCTGGTCTTGCGGAGCTGGATCAGGTCCGGTTTGATGCTGTTCATCTTCTTGTCGATCTCTCTGTAGTCGGCCGCCTGCTTCTTCAGGTCGACCTCCAGGTGCCGCTTGCTGTCCACGATCTCGCTGATCCGAGACTTCAGCTTGTCGTAGTTCTCCATGATCCTGAAACAGAAACACGGGTCAGGTCCTCCTGCTCGGACTGCACGTGGTTCTCGAGGTTTTTTTAGGGCCCGACAGAACATAACATTCATAATTATGTTTTCAGTAGTGTATAATCTCCTGAAGCTAATAATAATAATAATAATCATGGTTTAGTTTCTCTAGAATGAGCCGGTTCTCTTCCACAGCCCGCCATGTTTCTACAGTGGCCCGGAACGGACAAAAAGCTGGAGGAGACGCAGACGTGAAGCCTGCCACCGGTTCTGTTCAGGCTTGGAAAAGGAGAAGTGACTCGTATTCATGTAGAGCAGAGACCCGACCTGAACCCGTCAGTGGACCTGGGCTCAGATCAGAACTACAGTACAACTTCAGTACAAATGCATTTAGAGAAAACATTTTTATAAATATAGTGCAGAAATACAAATATTTAGTGTAAAAATACACGTGTGAAAGTAAAAATATGCAGTTTGAAAATTTAGATGTGAGGTAAAAAAAAAAAAGTGTAATCGTGTAAATAGTGTAAATATGAATGTGTAAAATAAATGAACATTGTAAAAATACAGTTTTTAATAAATGATAAGACATTAAGAGAGAAGACTCACAGAACAACAGATGTGTTCATGTCATGACATCACAGTGTCTTCTTAACTGTGTGTGTGTGTGTGTGTGTGTGTGTGTGTGTGTGTGTGTGTGTGTGTGTGTGTGTGTGTGTGTGTGTGTTGAAGGCCAACCTCTGGATCTCCTTGTCGTTGCCTTCTCGACGGAACTTCTCGATGTATTCTTTGCTGAAGCGCTCCTGAGTCTGACACTGCTCCTCGAAGATCTTTATGGTCTCGTTGAACGCCTCGATGGCCGTCCGCTTCATCTGGATCTCCTGCAGAGGAGGAAGAGGAGGAGGAGGAGGAGGAAGAGGAGGAGGAAGAGGAGGAGGAGGAGGAGGAAGAGGAGGAAGAGGAGGAGGAGGAGGAGGAAGAGGAGCAGGAGGAAGAGGAGGAGGACAAATCAGATGGTGGGATTGGAGAAAGAAAAAAACAAAACGAGTCAGAGGAGTTTTCTCTGTGCTACTTGTTTTGCAGCTGCAGTGTGTTTCCATGATAGCGGACCATGAAGTTCTGTACTGTGTCGTACCTGTGAGGTTCTGGTGTACTCCTCGTACAGTCGGTCGTACTCTCGGTTCTTCTCCTGGTACTGCAGGTGATACTCGTGGAGCTTCTTGCCCACAGCTTCGATGCTGTCCTCCTTCACCACCTGATCCTGAACACATACACAACGCGTCCCGTCAGACGAGTCGACAGGCGACACGCGGACACGGTCAGCGCAGCATCGGACGGCGTACAGACCTGCTGGTGTTTGGACACCGGGTACAGCAGCTTCACGTCCAGTTTTGGGTTGTACTGAGCGAGGGACTCGTGGCGGTAATGGTTGATGAGCTCCACCACGGAGCTGAAGGTCAGCGGGTCGGAGAAGCCGTACTTTCCCTCCCGGTGGAAGATCTTGATCAGTTTGTTGTTGCCTCCTTTCCTGAAGGTGTTCAGACGACGTGTAACGATTCAACCAGAACAGCTTCACATTTCAGAGTGTTTTATAATCTGGTGTTGGCGCAGCTGAACTAAACGCGTCTGTAGAACACTGAGTTTGTAGTTGAAGAGCAGCTTCACTGAAGAAAAGTGTCATCACTGATAAAACATTTACCACCTTTAAATTAAACGTGATTTCATGCACTGCAATTATTTTGCAGGTCTCATGTTTAATCTGCTCCGTGTTAAACTGTCTGATATGCAGATGATTTGGTTGTGTGTGTGTGTGTGTGTGTGTGTGTGTTTACCTCAGAGTCAGAGTGTAATCTCCGTGCATCTTGGTGGAGGCGTCTCGAACCAGGAACGTACCGTCAGCTGTGTCTCTCAGCTTCTCGTTCACCTCCTCTCTACAAACACACAGACGACATCATCTCACGGTGACACGGCAGCGCTCTCCTTTCATTTAACTCAGAACTGAACCCGGCAGGACTGCACGCAGCCGCTAACAATACATTCTTAAACCCGAGGCTTCTCTGAGAAACTACAGAATCAACGTTCTCTGAGGCCTTTTATTTCTCAGCTCTGGATCAGATAATAACCTGAAACACTATAAACATTCAGGAGCTCGAGTCTGGAAGTTAGTGACTTTGCTCTGATGTTCATTATCCAATCACAGCGCAGTTCTTCAGTCACATGTCTCGAGGGTTAAATGAAACGCTCTTTAATGGTTCAACTGGATCATTTAAACTGCAGCTGAAGGTTTTAAGCTCCCCTGGTCACAAATGATCGATGTGTTTCATGCAGCGGTTTGTAATGTTGACGTACAACATGACATTTAATACAGTTGATGCCTGTTTGTTCTCAGTGAGTCTTATTGAGGAAGAAGAAGCCGACGGTCTGACTGAGATCTCCATCAGATTATCTGGACAGATCAAGATCAGCTGATGAAGGTCAGAGTACGGACACGCTGTCATTGAACTTACTAGCAGGTAGACTGTGTGTGTGTGTGTGTGTGTGTGTGTGTGTGTGTGTGTGTGTGTGTGTGTGTGTGTGTGTTACCTGGAAATGTCTCCCCAGTACCACTCAGCGTCCTGCAGAGAAATGCTGTTGTTGAAGCTGCTCGGAGCTGCAGGAGTCGAAGGCTTGACCGGTTTAGGAGGCAACGCTGCGACAAAAAGAGAAGGAAGACATTTAAAATGTTTTTTCTGTTCTTTTCATCGATTGATCGAGATAAGATTGTTTATTGATCTGAGGCCTGGGCGATCAGAACACCGTTTGGGTCGGGGCCGTCCTCCTGCACGGTTCACACACAACAAACTTATTTTATAAGCTTAGAAGCTTCCAGTCACTGGAACACACAACATGTCGGCAGTCACAACACGTACATCTGCACGAGCTCCGCCGGTTGTAATAACATCTTTTTAAATCAGTTTGGGATCTCTGACTTTCCATCAGAATCTCATTTATCAAACCACAATTTAAAGAAAAGGTAGAAAACTTCAGTCAACAGAATCAGATTCTTCATGTTGGTCTGTGCAGCTTTCTTACAGTAAAATCCAAACAATGTCACGCGTTGAAATGGAAGATTCATTCTTTTATACCAACAGCTAAATATCCAAAATGATTGTCCAACACTGTCCTGAGGATGAGTGTCGGGTTGATCGGCTCCTTCACACACGACACATTAAATAACAAAATTATATTAAATAAAACATCAACTGTAGTGCAAAGAACAGCCGACAACATCAGATGTGGACAGTCACAGATATCAACACAATATCGTTATAACCATCACTTAAATCCTCGTGTGGTCACTCTGACCAGCTGATTAACTGTGACTGCATGTTTTGTTCATGATCATTTCATTCTTGCACACACGAGTCAGAGAAACACCCGTCACGCTGAAATTCGGCATATTCCATTTTAAGACTTTCCACAGATGCTGTGTCATTTAACGGGCGCTCAAATCAAGAAAAAGGGGATTTTGGACCAACCAATCAGGTCGCTTGATGTGCAGGTCCGCATGACGCGTTGGCTGAGATTTGGGAGGCTCCTACGCAACCGACTTTTACCCACAAGGCCTTTCTCTGCACAGGTTCACAACGACGTTTATGTGCCTCTTCAGAGGAAATGACTCACTATGATAATAATTACAAACACCTTTCACGCAGAATGACATGAATGAAATGAAATAAACGCCACGTAGGACTGAAGTCCACCTGGCAGCAGGTGCTGGTCCAGGTCCAGGTCTGAGCTCCTACCTGGACTCTGCATGTTAATGTAGCACAGGATCTTGTCTCGTCCTCTCACCGGCTCGGCCTCGGCCCTGCCTCCCTCCTCTCGCTCCATGTCGGTCTCTAAACGTTGGCCCACCTCCTCCTGGACGCTTCAGAGGTGAAACTGAACACGGATCCTTCGTTTGAGGAGCTCATGATTTCGCTGCCTCCAGCCGAGCGCTCTCATCCTGCCTCGAAAAAACTGACGTCATCTGGAAGGAAACAGGTCCGGCCTCCAGACTGAGCTCGACGCTTCTGTCTTTTCGACTCTCTCTATATTTTAAAGACACACTCGACTGCACTGATGACTGATATCTGCAAGAGATCTTCTTTTTTACAGCTCCGTCTCTGCACCTGCAGGCAGATCTTTTACATCTTCACCTGTGCTCAGTCCCGTCCACAGAGAATCTCCCGGCTGGGAAACATTTTGTTTTTTTGTCTTGCATTAATCCGATTCCTGCAGTCAGTGCTGAAGATTTAGAACGACGCAACTTTCTCTCCGTCCGTCTCCCTCTCTCAGAGCCAGCCTCGGTTCAAAGCTCAGGAGAGCAGCTTGGAGATGTGTGACATCACCGCTGCCCCCAGCCAATCGTGCGATGGCAGTGATATCACCGAGGCAACACCCCCCTCCTCTCCTCTGCTGCATCTTTCACCGTGTGGATGGATGATGTCATCGTTTCAGCTGCTGCTCAGCCTGACCGAGTGACTGATGAACACACCGACTCACAGGAAACGACGGATGAATGAACGACTGACGGCTGCTCAGCGAACTCGCTGACTGACTGAGGATTCGTTTAAACGATCTCTGATTGGTTATTCCTTTAGTCAATAACTGTGAATCAGAGCAACAGATGGCAGGCGAGCAGCTCCGAGAGGCTGAAATCACAGACTGTGATGTTTGGAGCTAAACGCAACATCAACATTAAGAAAATCTATAAAACCTTCACAGTGTTAACCAGGGATCAATAATCAGGTCACATGAGTCATGATGAATGTGAAAGCTCATCTTTGCATCACAATTTTTATATCCACTGAAAAACTATTAAAATCCTGCTGACGTGACTTCTGTTGGCACCAAACCTAACATGTTTCTTAAATCTGGAGCAGAAGCTCCGTCGGTCAGGACGTCTCCTCTTCACTGCATGTCACGAGTCAAACACCTGGAATCTTCTGCAACTCATGTTTGCTATTTCCAGTATATTTTAATTAACTGTGCAGCTCTGAAGTGAATAACTGAAGTTTAGCCTGTTAGCATGCTAATCAGCATCAAACACAAAGTACAGCTGAGGCTATTAAAATGTAAAATGTAAAATGTCTCTACATGCAGCAGCTCCGAGCACTTTGTTTCTCACCAACCAATCCTTTCAGAAACACTTTTATTTTGTCGGTCGTTTCTGCTGCTGCTTTCTATCACAGAGATGAAGAGCCGGCAGGATTCATCCCCTGAGAAACATGAACGTTTGTGTCGATCTATTTAAGAATTATTAAGATGCTTCTGTCTCCGTCAAGGTGTTGGACCAACAACTTTCACCCCTCCAGCTGCCAACATGTTGAAACTGATGAGTTTTATTGTGATGAAGAGTCACTTTATGACAAACAGCAAAAAAAAAAAAGCCAAAGAGATGAAGGTTTACAGCGAACGCTCAGAGAAATCAAGCTTCTACCAACTGATTATCAATAACACCAGGTGCCATTTACATTATTCCAATAGCGTTGCCACGACAACCAAGTTCTACTACCTGTACTGTTTCCTGTCTTACACTGACAAACACAAACCTCTCAAATCCACCAGAGTTTAACAACAACAACAACAACAACAACAACTAACAGCTTCAGTCCACCAGGTTATCAACACAGCTAGAACTCTCCGGCTGTGCTGACAAACAGAACCTGCTCTCCGCCCCATAATCAGCTCAGGATGGAGAATATGACCAACCTGGTGCAGCCTGGTTCATGTTGAGCTCACTGGTTATCAGAACCTCCAGGACCTGAACCAGAGGATCCAGACTGGACTCGGGCCTGAACAGGAAGAGACTCACAGTCAGATGGTTGTTGTCTTTAGTGTCAAATAAGTTCATGGTTTTAATGTTTTATGATATTTTTAATCATTTATTTTAGATCTCAACTCTTTACTCAGTTTTATCGATACTTTACTGTGAATATCTTTATTATATTCCATTTCATTTCATCTGTTTTTAATAAATGTTTTTTATTTATTGTTACTTTTATTGCTTTTTGAAATATTTTATAATTAAAAGCAAACAAGGCTTTTTTTCTGCGAATGTATATGAGTCAAGCCTTCATGTAAAATCATAATTACGATGAAAGAGGCACTTTTAAGATTTACTGTATTTTCGTTTTCAGGTCCAACTCATTTTCAGTGGGAGTGCTACGGACACTTTTACAATAGCATCTAAATCTCTATTTTTAAAACAGTAAGAAGTCTGAACACAACATGAAACTTTGCTGTAGCATCACCAGCGTCTCTACACATGAACACAGCTCAACTGAACCACATCCACTCGATCCAGACGTGTCGATCCCAGACTTCTTACTGTTTTAAAAATAGAGATTTAGATGCTATTGTAAAAGTGCCCGTAGCACTCCCACTGAAAATGAGTTTAAGCTGAAAACGTGAAGACAATAAATCTTAAAAGTGGCTCTTTCATCATAATTATGCTTTTACATGAATGTTTGACTCAGATACATTCACTAATAAAGCCTCAGTTGCATTTTGGTGAGAATTTCACTTTGATATCTCTGTTAAGAAAACGAGCCAGTCGTTTAGCAGCGTTTAAAAAAGGGCTGTGTGTGTGTGTGTGTGCGTGTATGTGTGTGCGTGTGTGTGCGTGTGTGTGCGTGTGTGTGTGTGTGTCTGACCCTGCAGCCTGTCTGAACAGCAGCGGGCTGAAGCTCTCTGCCAGGTTTCGGGGGCTCAGCTGGTTCCTGGCGCTGTGCAGACAGAGCCGGGCCAGGTGTCGGACCACACTGAGCAGGGTCAGGCCGTACTGGGCCGGGCAGCTCGGCGAGCTGGCCACCCCCCGCAGCACCTGGGCGCAGTCCTCCAGGTCCCGGACCTCTGCAGGACAACAGAACTGTGAACAAACACCAACTCATCAGAGAACAGCGCGTCGGGATGAAGAGTCTGAATCTGACCTTGGACTGCGTGAATCATGTCGGCCTGCAGCGAGGACGGGAGGACCGGACCGGGCAGGTCCTGCAGGAACCGGACCACCCCGTCACACAGGGACGTCACCTCCAGCTGCTCCAGGTCTGAAAAACAAACACACCTCAGTTCAACAGGACACTTTGAACCCAGAAATGTGTGTGTTGGCAGCACCACAGAACCAGAACCAGAATTATAATCTTTGATACAAAACCAGAACCAAAAGATGAAACTTGAGACTTTCAACACAATTAAACAAATCAGAAGTACGACAGATATTCACTTAAAAATGTTAATATCTTCACAGCTTCGGTTTGAGAATCTGACTGCAGAACAGTTTTTTGTGACGTGTTATTATTGAAGTATTGAAGTACTGATTTTATTGACAACTTGTCTATATGCAAACTAACGATATTAACCTTCCTGCTTGTTGCACACAGACGTTCAGCTCAGGTGAGAAACAGGGAGGGTTTTTGTTTAAACTACAGAATCAATAAAGAGAAATTTATCAAGTCAAACGTGTGTTTTGGTGCAGCATCTTCAATGTGCTTCTTTTCCATTTCATGTGTGACATTAAATGAAGAGTGTGTAGACGTTACACACTGAGTGATTAATCATGAAATAACTGGTGCCTGCTGGTTGTTGTGCATCTTCTCATGTTTGAGAACACGTCACCTTCCTCTCCTCTGGTTTGTTTACTCTGCGTTTGGAACCGAACTCTTTACTTTAAAGGGTGCTGACTGAATTATGTCGGAACTACAGAGAAGCATTTCACAATAAATCAATCTGTGCCAACATTTCTAATCAAGAGTGTGAATCTGTGAAGTAACGATATATAGAAGCAGACAGAGTTGATAAGCAGCTAAATGCAGCAGTTCACTTCATAAAGTATTTTATTTTACAGATTTATTTGCAGAACAACAAGATTCTACTGAAATAAATCTGACATGATGTGCAAAGTTAGTGGAAATATGAATGATGATAATCTATATAGGTGAAGATTAAATTAAAATTACATTTGTTTGTTATCACAGAAAGATTGAAGTAGAGAAAAAAGTCACCACTGGGTATCAGAATCAAATTCTCGATGCTGGTGCCGGTATCAAGTGTGAAACACTTCTCTCAGGGATCAGTTCACTTATTCACAGACAATTTCCTCTAAAAGACTTTGAAGCGATAACAGTTACAGAAGAAGAAAATTTGTGACGGAGCGTCGAGGTGATCACGACGTCCACGGTTTGATTCCCTTGTTACTAAAAATCAACCTTCAGTCAACACGTCTGACAGCAGAAGAACAAGACGAGTCCTCACCGGTGTCGGCCAGCTGCCGGGTGTCCAGACCTCCTCCGCTCAGGCTGCGATACACACTGGAACTGTCCAGACCTGCAAACACCACCAGACATCAGCAGCAGCAGGTGATCACACTAACAGCAGCAGAGTGTCGAGTCACATGTCAGTCAGACGCGGGAGGAATGATCATATTCTTTATCGACTTCTGTGCTGGTTATTTTCACGATTAATCAAACGAATCACTTCTCAAATAAGTGGAGATTTATCGTCTGAGGGGAAGAAACTGCAGCTTCTCTGCACAACTTCCTCCACATTTTTATCAAATTTCTATTTTCTGCCCAGAATGTAAAATCTCACAGCGATGAGGAAGATCCTTTAATTTAACCTTTAATTACTTCATTTAATAAGATTACAGCCGACATAATCAGCCGATTAGTCTGAATTTAAGTGTCTCACGTGTTAAGAACTTGACTTTGACATCAGAACCATCAGTGATCCGGTCACAGCGAGACAGTTCACTGCAGCGAGCGTTTCTTTACTAAAGTACATTTTCACAACTGTTTCTACATTAACTTGTGACAACAGTTTGTTAACGATGTGGTTCGAGATGTTTAACCAATCAGATGTGTGTGTTTGATACCTTTTGTCTCTACGGCCTCCATCAGTCTGCTGAGGAGGGGCGGTGCTGTGTCAGGGGGTCCAAACTGCTCCGGGAGGTCCGGCAACACAAAGCCTGAGGACACACACACAATAAAACAGCAACAAGTCAACACAACACGAGTTCATGTGCACAATGTTTCTCTGTTATTAACCTGAAGAAGACTGAGTGAGAACAACAATCTCAGAAGGCTGTAAAACACAAACGTTTCTCTCTCCGCATGTTCAACAGCTGTCAAATTAACGTGAGGCGGCGCCGGTCCGGACGAGGATCATGTTGACGGACATTAAGGAGATCAGACACAGAATTTAAAACCAGCAGCGCCACAACTCGATCCAGCAGAACTGCTTTTAATATGAAAGAGTGAAAGCTGCAGGAAGCAGAAGAGTTTACATGTTGTGTTAAACGGAGACAGGTAACAAGAAGCAGATTACTGCTGCCAACACACACACACACACACACACACACACACACACACACACACACACACACACACACAGAGTAAATCAGACACACACACTTCCTGTGTTCTCTGGTGGCAGCAGAACAGGGTTGAGATCTGTTCAGTCAGCAACCACAAACCCGACTAAACCCCAGTGTGTGTGTGTGTGTGTGTGTGTGTGTGTGTGTGTGTGTGTGTGTGTGTGTGTGTGTGTGTAAGCTGCTGCTGCTGAGGAAGCAGCTGAGGGAAACTCAAGTATGAGTCACATTGAGGCCGTTTCTTTGGAACAAAATGAGACTTTCATCGACGAAATGATTTATAAGAAAAATATTAAAACAATGTAATAACAATAAAAACATACTGAGGAAGTGATGATGGTAAACATGTCACATGTTACAAAGACACTAAACAGGAACAATATAGGCGACTTCTTTGTCCCCGTGGAGAAAGTCCCCAGACTCCCTTAACAAATGTGTCAGTTTAGTGAGTTGTTGAGTTGGAGACACTTTATAAACTCTGTGAAACTCTGTCTCTGACTCATTCTGCATTATTTGAACCTTCTTGTTCATTCAGCAAATGTTCTACATGAACTTCTTTCTGTCTTTGAGTAGAAACATGGAGTCTGTTTGTCTCAGTGATGGACGGGTTTGTTTCATATAGAGAAGAGAAGTTACATCTGGTCACTCAGACGGATGATACAGGTGAATACCTGGGCAGAAACTAGAACCTTTAACACCATAAGAGACCTGATCAATCATAACTGCAGGAAATATTAAAAATGAATTGATATTCAGGTGAAGAAGTTTAAAGTCAGAGTCAGAACGGGATGATTTCTGCTGTGTCAGCGTGAAGTCAGAGGAGGTACTGGGATCAGTTTTCCTGGAGATGAAATTAATCAGCGTGTTCTGATCTTTGTTCCCTCTGAGGACTCCAGATTAAAACATCAGTTTGTGACTTCCGCTCCTGTTTCAGTCATAAATACTCTGATCACCTGTCAGCTCGTCAGCCTGACTGATCTTTCTGTACTCACCCTCTGACTCGGAGTCGGTCCTCACTGATGCTGCGGAGGGCGGTCTGGGTGGGCGGGGCTTCGGCGTGGGCGGGGACATCCTCTTTCTGCCAATAAACTCCACGTACGTCCCCGGGAAGTCGCCTTTTTCCTGTCGGTCAGAGAGGGACGAGTGAGACGTAGAGATACGATGAACACTCTGTAACGTGGCGTAACGTGACACAGATTTAAGGGCTTGTTATCGAAGACATTTGCTGACAGTGTTAAATCTTATAATAGGCCGTCTGTCACAATAATGCATGATTCTTGCCGACTACTGATCATCTGATGTTGCCTAAATCATTTCTGCTGACCTCAGTATTGCCTGTAGTGTTAATATATCTTCTGGTTGTTCATCGTGTTCATTTCAGCCCGGCGCTCATCTGTGATGTTAGTTTGAGTTTAAAGTTCTTTGGCTCATTCTGTTCTTTACCATTGTCTGTTAAAGTTTGTTTCAGTCGTTTTAATCTTCCGTTATGTTCACGTCACCCAGTCGGTTGTGACTTTAAATGTGTTTTTTTTTATATTTGATTTTACTTGAGTGCATTAAAAAGGAAGAGAGAGCCTCGGTGCGGCGCTCTACTTCTGCCATTGTAGTTATCATTTAGATTGCTGCATAAATTGATCTTAAAATGATGAGGAAAAAAAAAAAAATTCTTCCAAATTATTTCTGGGACAATATGTCGTCTACGAAAAATACATTTTCTTGACGGGGCTGCTTACAAAATGAACATCCGTTCATGGGCCCCTAATTCTGAGATCTGAGGTTCCAAACTCATCTGAAGAAACATTATTTATGCGCTTTTTAAGCTGAAATCTTCACTGTAGCTGATGAGCTAAAGGTGTTCACGTCTGGTCTCAGATCAGGCTGTGATCTGTTCTCTCTGCAGACGAGCTGTATGGAGACATTTATCATCATGAAGGGAGGAGATGATTTCATTTTATTTATTTATTTTTTTTGGCCTTTTCTGGCTTTATTATTGATAGGACAGCTGAAGCGTGTGACAGGAAACAGGGTAAGAGAGGGAGTGACATGCAGCAAAGGGACCCGAGTCGGGAGTCAAACCCGGGTCCGCTGCAGAGCCTCGGCACACGGATCGCACGCTACCAACCGAGCTAAGCGGCGCTTCGGGAGGAGATGATTTACATTTGTGGGTGAAATGTTCCTTTAAGATAACAGGAAAATAAAAAAATCATCTGAATTTTAAATAAATCAGACATTTATCTAAGAAATCTACAAAAGTGTGGCTGCTGATTTTGACCCTCATAAGCTGAACGTTCAGGTTTTTCAGCCGTCACGATAAATAAATGATAAATAAATGACGGAAACCTGATAAAATGTTGTGAAGAAGTTTAAACTGAGGACTTGTTCTTTGCCGTTTCACGAGAAAGATGATATCAGTGAATGTGCTGAATAATTTACATGCACAATGAGAGGAAAGTTTGACATTGGAGGTGATAACATCAGAGTGAACACCGACATGAGGGGGGAGGTGAGCCGACTCCTCTTCAAGTTCATCAGGTGTCAGTTCAGGTTTAAAAACACATTTACAGATTTTACTGAAGATTCCAACATTTCCTCCACAAACTGAACAAACTGACTGTGATGATTCTTTGTTTGTGGTTGTTTATCAGTGTGTTTCCTCCAAACTAGGGAATGGAAACTTTAAACAGCTCGTAGGTGTGAAACAGCGGTTTGCTCTTCTGTTTGTATGAAACTAAACTCAACAGGGAGGTGAGTCAAGATAGCTGCAGCTTCAGTCAACAGTGATGAGGATGATGCTGATGATATTCCACCTGTCATTTATCTAAAATATCAATATCTAAGCATCAGTGTGGTGTGCTACCTGCGTGGTCTCATTGAAGCCCGGCAGCCAGCCGATCTCTGACGGTCGTTCTTCGGCTCCGTTGCTGCAGCCGAGCGCCAGCAGCGCTCCTTTGCTGACCAGCAGCATGTCGCCCACATGCAGGTCGATGTCCTCCTCTCTCTCCTTCTTGTAGTCGTACAGCGCTCGGTACTGAAAGCCCTCGGAGCTCATCGTGACGTCTGCTGTCGACGGTCGACTATGGCTTCACAATAACTAACAAAAACAGTTCTGAATTAAAAATATAAAAAAATAGGGTTTTCTCTCGACCTGAGTGGATCTAACAAGGAGAATCTACACAGAGTAAATATGGCGTCTCCAGCTGTCTGTGTGTCTCCCCTGTCTCCATGTCTGCTAACGTCGTGTCATCCCTCCAGGCCGAGCCACAGCCGCTCAGTCAAAGCATCCTCGCCGTTCATGAACAGGAGTCTCAGCAGAGGTACAGGCCACATCTGTGGAGGTGATGACCTGCAAGACGAGAGGAGGGAAAAGCTGAAATATCTGAGATCTGTCGTTTGATTGTTTCAGTCAATTCTCTGGGTCCAGATACTCCCTGTCTCAGAATTTCTATCAGTCAGCTGGATCTGTTTTGGATTTGGACTGCTGGTCGTCGCCTTGGAAACTGTGATGGATATTTTGGCATTTTCTACTTTTTTTTTTATATCAGATGATCAATAGAAAAGATTAGGTTTATATTCAAAGACAACAATTTACATAAACATAAAACATGCATACAGCGTCCAACATGAATGATTAGAAAAGAAAAACAAAGATTAAGAGCCAAACCGGTATTCATGTTTTGGGTTAGGGTGAGTTTTTTTTTGCAATGATCCCTCAAATGTGGTTAACAAACACAAAAATATGTAATGATGGCAGCATATTTTCATTTTAATACTGAAACAGTAATCTTCACTTGTAGAAATTTGGTTTAAATGAACAAATACTTTAAAAAGAATCGAAGAAATAACAGTTTTCATATCAAAGACATCAACGTACTGTGTGTGAGATGTGCTAATGTTAGCATGCTAACCAGCTATCCTCTCTCTTGGCAGTCTAACACTCCCCTGGTAGTCCAGCTAGCTGCTCAGGTAAATGGGCTAACAAGCTAATGGTAGCTAATGTCGTGGATGTTTAAAAAGAGCAGTTAGCAGCAGTTAGCGGGTATTCTGGTTGATATACTGTTCCAATTTCTTGGAATTCAAGGCGGCCAATTCTAATGCTGACACATCGGTCGACTACAGCACAATAAAAAGCAACTCATTCGTTTTCAGAAAGTAACAAAATCCAAAATCCAACAAAGACACAAGAGTCAGACATCAATATACAATGTTTGTGTTGTGAAGAACTGCTCGTTTCTTCACGTCAAAAAAGGTTATTTAAACAATTGTTCATTTTTGAATAACTTTATGAAAAACACTGGCCCAAATAATCTGATGTCAGCTTCTTAAATGTGAATATTTTCTGTGTCTTTTCTTCTATGATTTAATATTTTGGGGTTTTGGACAAAACAAGACATTTAAAAGATGTCATCTTGATATTTTCTGACATTTCATCAACCAAAACACTAACTGAGGCGACAGGATGGATTAATCGATGTTGAAAATAATTGTTGGATTTAAATTTTCTTATTTTAAAACCAAAATGTAAAATATTTCCAGCTCCTCAGCTGAGAGGATTTCCCAATTTCCATCATCTTGTTTAAGGTTTGGTTTTTTTAAAAACATCATTGTAATGAGTCATGTTTTTTTTATTATTGTCTTAGAGTTTATAATCCACACAGGTAATTGGAAAAAAATTATTAGCTAAAAGTAGAAATAATTTTTAACTACTGTCAGATATTAAACAATCTTCACATTAAAGAATCTGGAACAATGTTGCTTGATAAGGGATTTAAAAAAAAAAAAAATGACTCAATAATTACACTTGATATGAATCGTTTTCCTGACCAAAGAATAATAAGTGGTCGTTTAAGGACTAATGTGCACCTGTCATTTTAAACCTCTGCAGTAACGTTACGAGGACAATCACTGAATATCTGACAAGCAGGCTCAATTTAACTTAAATAAATAACAAGGCCGAATAGACAAACACGAAGTCCAACATGCAGCAGCATAATTAGCATGTGCAAAACACTCATATTTAACAGCTATCAGCCACGATTTAAAATAAATAAGTCGAGTTTGAAAGCGGCTTTCGTTAAGAAAAGAGCCGAAGATAAGAGAAAACAGATCAGACTGAAAATTAGAGGTACTTTCCGATTTCCGACCACAAACAAAGAAAGCAACAGTTTGTATTTCATTCGTATCTAAGCTCCAAAGGTAATCATTGAGCCCGACTCTCTAAATTGTAATCAAATACAGTCACAGAAGTACAGACATGAAGCACAGACGCTCTGTATCCCTCCAGGAAACGGGAAACGACAATGCATGCCAGCGCTAGCTTAGCCAGCTAGCTAGCTTGTGTCAGTCGCCTCAACGGCTCACCTTTTAGTTTTTCACCAATTAAAACCTCCAGCGGAGAAAACAGCGGACGCCATTGTGGAGCAGCTAGCAGTCACGACGTCCAGATGTTCCCCAAACTGAAATATTCCGCTATTTTATCGACTATTTGTCAAGATGAAGACACTCGTGGCTCATCCGTCGGATTTGTAGCTGCTACACTGTTGTCAAGCTAGCACTATGCGTCTAACCACTTCCGGTACGCTCCATCAAAGTAAAACCGGTTTCATGGCATAAAATAGCAATGATCTTCTTATAATGGCTTGTTTTTCGGGTAAGACATTCATTTGTCGGAAAACGTCACTTACAGTTTACATTACATGTTGCTCCATAAGTCTACTTTAACGAAACTAGCAAGGAGTCTTTACATAACAACGAAAAGAGAGTGGAAGTTAGTTTCCGGCTGGCTTTCAAAGTAAAACGCTTCTGGCCAGCATGTGTTGCAAAATTAATGCGTGTCGCAGAACACCCGCGAACAAATAACGTTAATTTTTGAGGGTAAGTGTTTGAAACCCGTACTTACTCTCATCTTTTCTAACAATCTTATACTTAGATCCCATTTTCGCAGCGTTACGAGGCAATAAACAGGATTCAAGAGATTACACCCGATTACAGCTGGGCTGGGAGGCAGGGCACTGACGTCCCATCCGGTAACCTAGATTTTAATGCAGCGCTGTCAAGACAGGGGACCATGGCAACAAAAGACCGTGTGTGTGTGTGTGTGTGTGTGTGATGGGGGATGTACTGTATTCATGCTGTCCTCGTTTATTCAGGCCTTATTCAAGCAGCAGAGTGTGTGTGTGTGTGTGTGTGTGTGTGTGTGTGTGTGTGTGAGAGAGAGAGAGATGCAGGACCAGTTTTATCTTCAGTGTCAGTAGAAAGCAGGGTGACTCCCGCATCATGTGACTGCTGCTGCTGCTGCGGTTTTCCAGAACATGCTGCTCATCACATGCAGGTCTGTGCATCCATCAGTCCATCGTCACTGCAGACAACTCAGTACAAACATCAAACCTTTATTTATATCAGCGTGGCGATAAAATGATACAATCATAACAATCTATCCATAAATACACAATAAAAACTGGGATTTGGCACAAAAACATCAGTCTGTGGGTTCAGTCTCCTCCCAGTCAGTGCATTCAGTAGAATTTAATAAAATATTAATGACGTTTTGCATCTGAGAATTAAAAATACACTATGACTCTTCAGACTATGTACATTCTGTATTCACAAGGTTTTGTATGTAATACATAATGTATCCAGGCTGAAATGCTGACGATGTTAAAAAGCCCCCCAACACACACAAACACACACACACACACACACACATGCGGTGTGTTTGCATGCACATCAGCATCGTGGGAATGATCAGGAGTTTCCTGGTTGTGTGTTTCACATGTAAACAACCTGGTTAGAAAATGAGTCAGAACCAAACACCCTCCTGATGGTCTGGTGTTGGCTGAGGTAGGATTAGGAATCTTCCATTAGGGAGCAAAAACATACACAGCACATTTTAAATGGAAATCTGACCCGTCATTTTCTCTAGGCTAAGATTAAACATCTGGCAACTTAGTACATAATTAAAGGAACAGTTCACCCAACAAAGGACATTCTGTAATTACAGAATGGAGAGGAAGCTCATGAACCCACTAAGCTAACGCTCCGCAGCTCCAGTGAAGATTTTGGCTTTATAAAGAATTCAAATCTGGTCTGAGATCAGGTTGAGATGTGTTCTCTCCTGCAGACTGAGATCACAGCATACGAGCTGATGGAAACATATGATGTTTAAATCAAGTCTCAGCTGCTTCAGTTGTTCAGCAGAACGCTGCAACTCTGTTTTACTGTGAAGCTCCAGAACTGTTCTGTGGACGACGACACTTCTCCTGACTTTATATCATCAGGAGGAGGAGAGGATTTACAGTTTGGGTGAACTGTACCTTTAAGATTGTGACAGAGATGACTTTATAATGAAAAATATGTGTATTTTTTCCTGTAACTACAGAGACATCATCATGTGATCATAACATCTGGACCTGTAAACCTGGGAATGAGCTTTGGACAGATCACCGGAGACTCTACATGCTGAAGATGTTTCCCAGCTTGTGAACCGACAGGCTGATCCTCCCCAGCAGCTGCAGCTCGTCCTTCAGGAACTGTCCCACCTGCTCCGAGTGGACAACATCACAGAACACCCAGATCTCCACCCGCTCCCGCTGGATGTTGGCGTTACACGTCGGCAACCTGGAGCTCCGGATGGACCGGCTCACAGCCTGCCACACCTGCAGGGGGAGGGGCCAAGGTGAAACAGGAAACAAAGATGAAGGACAGAGAACTGGACCAAAAAAAAATGATTTTCTGTCACATTTCACAGCTGTTCATAAAAAAAAAGGAATCTCATTACAAACAGAAGTCAAGCTGCACAGATATATCAAAATAAACTTGGGGGAAAAATGCCCCTTTATTTCCAACTTCTATTAGTCGACCAATAATCTAGAACTATCAGTTTAATATTAATCTCACATTTGAGAAGCTGGGATCAGAGAAAATTCTGCATCTTTACACGACAACGCATTAATCACTTGTCAAAAACAATTCAAGGTTACTCTTCTCTCAATCAACCAACAGTTGCAGCTCTAGAAAGTCATCTGAAATGTGTTGTAACTTGATGCTGAGACCATGTTGATGTTGGAGATCCTGAGCACAGCGGAAACAGACTGAAGGACGGAGGTTCAGATGAAAATCACACTGAAACACAAACTGCGTCATCAGCATTTACAGATCAGCTCAGACCATTTTCACAAGGGTTTTCCCATCAGCTGACCTGACCTGAGTGCTAAACAGCTGTTTTCTATCTCAACATGTGGATGGGTTGCCATGACGCCTGCAGCTGACATTCATCAGGGCTGTGACTAACAATTATATTTACTGTCAATTAATAAGTAGATAATTTGTTCTGTAACCAATCAGTTGTTTGGTCTGTAAAATGTCAGGAAACGGAAAACATATCGATCAGTAGAGATGCACAATATATATCAGACAGATGAATTATGTGATCTATATTGTGACATTTTTATTATCGGGTTTTCAGTTCAAATCTGAATCAGTATTGGTGAAATTCTGTCAGATAAAAGAAGAAGAAGGGATATTAAATCATCCATCTTTGCTCACTACATGTGGGCCCGTCGTACCCCTCAGGTGTGACCTTACCTTACCTTCAACATAGGAACTTCTTTTAAAAATACAAAAATGTGAAATTATCTGTTATCTTACCACGAGAGGCAGGTTATCATGATCAAAATCAAAACCTCTAGAGGACGTCCTCAAATGTCTTATTTTGTCCAAAACCCAAAGATATTCAGTTTACAGTCACAGAGGGGAAGCCAGAAACGATTCACATTCAACAAACTCACTTTGACAAACTGATTTTGACATTATTTTCTTTAAAAAATGACACAAAATGTTTGATATATAACAAAGCTGCTGATTGATCAACTAATCAATGCAGCTCAAATTTTCATGGTCATCAGAGGATAAATTTTACTGAGCACAAATTTCTGGTTCAGACTAAAATATTTCAAGAACTCGGCTCTGATTGTGATAACTGTGATTCAGACGCTCGTGTTCCGATAATCTGCAGTAAATCTGATAATCATCTGACTTTTCTGACGCGGCATCATTAGATCAACATGTTCAACACACTAAACTAAGATGGTGAACATGGTAAATGTTGCCTTCTTAATCTCAACATGTTAGCATGCTGGCCGTAGCCTAAAATTCTGGCCTCCGACTTTGACTGGACAGCAGCTTTAGTCCTGTTCTGTGAAAACTCTACAGACCTGTTCGATGTCCCGCCCCGCGCCACAGTTGTGCTGACTGATCACCCATTTGACCCTCTGGCGAAGGTGGAGTCTGTGAACGGACACCATGCGATGGAAATGTTTGGACAGAGACTGGCAGCTCTGCAGAGGAACTTGTTTCTGTGTGAAGACGCTCCATGATCGTTTGAGCGGTGAGTGTGTGGCAGAGAAGACACCTTTGTCTCTGTGTTTCTCAGGAGACAGTCTGCTGATGTCTCTGTCTGCTCTGTTAGAGACATCTTCTTTGTGTTCTTGTGGATTTTCACGTGCTGTTCTTGTTGTCTCTGTACATGGACATTCATGAGGTTTTTCAACAACAAGACTTTCAACGTCAGGTTTTTGTAGTCTGTTTTGTTCTGTCTGAGTTTGTGTTTTGATGTCAGAGACAAGTACATCCTCCAAGCAGGTGATGATGGGAGCAGATCTGGCAGGTCTGATGGGCAGGTGGCGGTCTGTGGGGAACCAGGGGCTGAAGACCGGAGGAGTCCGACAGGGGAAAGACTCCAGAAGCTTCTCCGTCCTCTCTATCAGAGAGCTGAGCCCAGCAGCTGATCCAGGCTGATAATACAGAACCACATCCTCCATATAGATGGACAAAGATCAGAGCTCTGACAGCACCACCCACCTCCTTCTCATCCTCCTCCACATCATGACCTCACTTCAGCACAACAATGCAAGGGATGATGGGAAAGAAAACAAGTAAAACCTGTGGGGATTCAAGCAAAGCACTGGTTAATTTAACAGTCACAGCTATTCTATTGAGGTCTGTAGTTAGTTTACATTTATTCATCAGAACATATGTAATCTAATCAACTAATTAACTCTCTCGGCCATGATATGAGTGTAACTGTGAGTCTGAGACTGTGAGATTGACTAATAATTGCAGCTTGACACAACTCAAAGTGTTCCTAACCTCGAGTTATGTTCCTATAAAACATGTACTGCTGTGTAGCTGACTGGACCACCTGACAAAACTGTCTTGCTCATTTGTGAAATAAATAAATAAAGGTTTAATATAGAATATAGTCACAACACCTGATACTGGAACAAGATGGGGCTCTACTGTAAAACAGTGAGAACCAGCATCAGGGACTTTAACAAGATCAACATTTAACAGTAACATAAATTAGATTTGACTAATTTAGCCATTAATCTTATTCCGTTAGCGTGAATAACTTTATACATTGTTGTGTCACTGTCAGACCTGTCTTGGATTAATTGCTGCCACCTTGAGACAAAAATGTAACTGTGACTTTAGGAGGAACAACTTCCTACATGTCCTCCTTCTCTTTCTGTGACTGTCGGCTGATTTAAAGTAATACAAAGATACGTGATGCATATTTAATATTTACCATTTTTACCAGTCAACTGAATTTAAGTGCTGGAAATACAACAGATTATAAGATCCTGTAAATGTATGTCAGTCAGATCAACGTAGACTTAAATCCACGACATTATAAACATCGCAGAGAAAAGTTTAGGATTTAATGTATTCTTTCCAGATTTAGTTGACAATTAAAATGTAACACTTTGGACATTTTAGTTATTTCCTCTTCAGTCCCTCACCGGTAGCTAATGTTTTTAGCTTGTTATGCTAGCAGCTAGTTGACGTTAGTTAAACACAACTAACAGACTAGCAAGAAAAACCCCAAACAGCCGATGGAGAAGAGACAGAAAAATATCCAGCAGGCATTGAACACCTGACTGTGGCGTTTTAGTTCAATAATATTAAATACAAACCTTTAAAGAAGCGGATAGTGACTGTCCTCGTCGAAATACAGCAATGAAGGAGTTAACAGGGAGCAACATGGCGACGGGCCGCTGTGCGCTTCCCGGAAAGTCTCGCGATAGTTGGAGTAAGCATGAACCGAGTCAGAAGATAAAAAGGAAACAAGTTTCTACGTGTAGTTTTACTTCAAACCATCATTTATTCACCCAGTGCACTGTCTATTGTACAGTTTGACTAAAAACAAAACGTTAATGTTCTATTAAATTTTTTTAATTGGATTTGCAAATAACAGCCTCTCTTTCAGTGTTCGGTTTCAGTGTTAAAAGGACATCAGCCAAGTAAACTGGCTCTTTAATAATGAAAGGAGCTGAAGAAATGACACTGACGCAGCCCACTAGTTTGTCAATAGGACATTTTATTTCATACGTCTGTTGTCTTTATTCAAATTACAGTAATATACTTGCTGAGATGACCACCGGCTGCAGCCTGGACAGCTAAAACTGACAGCTGTACTACTTGAAGCAAACTTTTTTCTTTTTTTTTTTTTTCTTCTTTTTTAAAATTATCTTGCAACAGAAAAAAGCACATATGCCATGAGATGTGTGGTGTGGTGGTGACGTCAGGTAGGTCGGGTTATAGTGCTGGTCTAAAAAAGAAAAACAAAAGAAAAACAACAGAAAGAAACATAGCGCGTTGTACATGTTGTAAAAGGATCAGAATATGGCACATTTGGTCCACGTTGGTAGTTTTATTATCTCGTTTTCAAACATGTAATAAACAAAAAAAAAAGAAAACAGATCATAGTTGTACGTGTTGTTTTTCCCCAGAAGCACAGCATTAATAACAGCATATTGAAAACAAGACTGTAGAGGGGGCCGCTCTTTAAGTTTCTCTCTTTTTGTTAAAATCTTGGTTCATCAGCCAATCGTTTGTTTCATTTCTCCCTGGTACAGTAATCATTATTATTAATATCTTTCCATCCAAAATGAGTGGGTGGGGGGGTGGGGCAGGGGGTGGAGCTTTGTGGATGATTGACAGGGATGCTTTGGACATTCACAGGAAGTAGTCAGGAGTGCGTCTGGTCACATGGGGCTCGCCGCGGCGGGGGGCGGGATCAAACTGAAGGCTGAGGAGGAAGACAAAGTTTGTCAGCGATGACATCACTATTACAGACATCAGATAAAGTGCTTTAATAGAAAACGAGTTGATCCAACATAACATTTGTACATTAATTGTGTCAAATCAGCTGTTCTTAGCAACTACAATCTAGCTAGCACCAAATACCTTAAACGACTTAAATGAGCTGACTGTACAAACATCACAATTTACAACATCACAATTACGTTTATTAAACTAAAATCAATCCACATAAACTGCCTTTTGTTTTCTGTAGATGTGTTTGAGAGATAAATTCAGACTTCTGGATGAGTGGAGGAAGCTCAGATGAAGCTAACAGGCTAACGCCATCTGGGGACTGAGTCTGATGTTACTGATGGACATTGTTTTTCATTTGTGTTCTGCAATTTAGAATTTTGTCAATTAACAACTTTCACTCGAACAGGAGATTAGCATGCTAATATTAGCAACTAATGTTAGGACCTAGCCTAGTTCCAATATACTTGTAACTAGACTTTGTTTGAACTCATGAACAGCAAACAACAAAAACAATAAATCATATCTGATTATTTTCAGTCTCAGATTGGGCCACAAATATTGATCCTTAGAAGCAGATATCATATACAGTAATTACGACACATTTTTCTCATAAACTAAAACAGGTTTTGTTTTTTGCTTGTTATATTTGTCTTTAAATAGAAATAGTATTGAATATCGATAATTCTGAAAGTTATGTCTCGAAGTTAGAAATTCCAAATTGTGTCAACATGTATTCAGTTGCCAAATCTTTATCATAAAAACTACCAAGACTTCACAGAGCTGCTGGCGTTTCATCCACAGGTCACAAAAACAACCAATAAAAAAGTGTCGTCAATCTTTTTGTGTATCGTGTGACTGAACAGAGATCCAAACTCAACCAACCAATCTAAACAAAGGTACTGACGGCCTGACATCAGGTCTGGGCCAATATGACCAAGTGTCAAGATCTATTTCTGAAGTTGGAAATGCCATTTGTCAATGGCACAGCTGTCACGGAAACACATGTTTGGATACAAGTTATCTCAGGACGCGCTCAAATCTGATACTGAATGTAAATGTATTAATACTTACAAAGAATATTTCAGAGTGTCGTCCAGTTCCATGATGGCCGCCTGGTTTCCACAGCGGTAGCAGTAGTTTGGAGCACTAAAGATGGTCACCACATTCTTATCATGGCCCCAGTTGTAGCCCTGAAGAAACACCACATTTATGTTAACACGTTTCAAAGATCATCCTGCAGAGGAACAATTACACATCAATCAATTAATTAGTTGACTGTTCATGATATTGTTCTCGTTTTTGTCTTCGGATCGCACTTTTACTTTATTTCTAGTTTGCTGCAGCTGCCGAACACAAAGTGTGTTTCAGGTGAAGAGACTCAGTGGGAGTGAAACTGACACAGAAACAGGAGCACCACTTCATTATTTTATGTTGCCATGGATACGTAACGATTTTTAGGATTCTTCCGTCCACTTAGTGCCAGCGTGACTAAAGCACACTCAAAAGGACTAAAGTTTAAATGTGTGTGTTCTAGTTTTATACGAACAGATTAAATTCATCAAGGAGACAAGGGAACGTTACACACTTCAGAGGAGATGGAACATGTTAGTTCAACTTGTCACACACAGATTTACTCCTTGTTTTCATCATATACCACATGTACACTGAATTTTCTTTCTTTCCCACCATTTGTCAAATAAAAAGCTGATGTGATGAGATCACTTTGAGCTCCAGAAGATGTGAAAGCTGCCTTTTATTTCTTTACTTAAAGATGTGAATGTTACAAAAACAAAAACAGTACTCAAGCGTGTGTTTTACCTCCATGACAAGCTGATGGGCGCGGGACACCAGGGTGAGGCCGTTGGCATGGTTGAAGGTTTCAGAGATATCCTGTCCGAAGGTGTAGCCGGCACCACGGGGAGAGATGCCCCACCCACCACGATCATCAGGGTCCGACCACAGCAGGTCACACATGGGGCCCTGAAAGAGGAGAGGAAACACCAGTGAGACGCAGTCTCATCCCTTCGTCACCATAAACACAAACACACCGTCCTGCTGCCACGTATTCTTACCTAAAAACTAATGCACCATTTCCTCCCTGTTGTTTGATAAAAACTAGGGACAGAACAATTATCAGGGCTGATAATCAGCTTTATTGGACTTTCAAGTGTATTTCTGTCTGACTGCCAATAAATGCAGAACTCTGACTGCCCCGCCCACAATACTATCTGATTGTTAACACACACTAGTACCAGGCACTTGAATCTGCAAAGTACCTGATCAAGTAAAATGGAAAATAAGATGCTAAAGTTAAGTTCTTACAATTGTACAGTACAATACTCGAATAGTAAAGATTTGTGTTTTTACTGCTGATGTACATCATCTCTAGATATTATCATTGTCCTTGATTACTAATAATCTCATCTGCCAAATTAATACTACAGCGAGACGCTGTTTTAAAAGCTGCTGTACCTTTTAGTTCAACTACACACTTGGGAGGAATCTTTATAGATTTACATCTTCAAGGAACTTTTACCTGAGAGCCCAAAATAAACGTGTTGACAGAACTTTACTACAGGATCAGACTTGTAACGATTCAACTCTGGTTCCTCAGTAACATTTTGATTTATGATCATGTCAATGAAACGATGATCTCACAGTAAAACCTGTCACAGCATTATATCTGTGTGTGTGTTTACCTCATGAGGGACTTCTTGCAGACGGTCAAGAGCTCGTATGTGATCCAGAGTGTCTATGGAGGGAGACAAACCTCCGTGCAGACAGAAGATCTGAGATAAAAAGAGGAACGATTTCAGTCCAAAAGATTTAATCTAAACAAAAAAGATAATATTTTACAAAAAAATGACACTATTCTCTCATCATTTATGTACCAACACCACTAAACTGGAACTGAGTCACTGAACATAAATGGAACTTCACCGCTAGTTGAGCAAAATTCAAGACAAAAAAATCTAATTAATGTAATTTCATAAAAGACGAGTGTGGCCTCCCCGGCTGACCGTCCTACCTGTCCATCAACCAGTGCGGTAAGCGGAAGGTAGTCGAACAGGTCTGTGAAGTACTTCCAGACGTTGGCGTTGCCGTACTTCCTCAGGCACTCGTCGTAGAAGCCGTAGACCTGCGTGATCTGCCGCGACTCGTGGTTCCCTCGCAAGATGGTGATTCGCTCCTGGAAACGAACCTGAGCAACAGAACAACAAAGAGAAATCATTTAAAAGAGCTGCGACTAACCAATGTTTTCACTGAGAGCTGAAACGTTTATGAAACTAAACAAAATTCTTGTTTTTTGTCTTATTCGATAGTCACCTGAAAATCTGAACATTTGGGGCTGTTGTTTGGAAAAAACATTTAACAATGTCAACTCAGTCTTTATGAAATTGTTCTGGACATTTCTCATCATTGATCGGTAACATCTGAACTGATGTCTGCAGATTAACAGACATCAAGATGTTCATTGTCACACCGGTACATACTCGTATTGGTTTTAACATAGACTGATAACTTGATTCAATTTGCTGTCTTGATGTATTTATCGGTTCTGTGTAGGCGCCTCTCAGAGAGCTGTGACAGCTGAAGATGCAGCAGAATCAAAAAGTGAAAGTTGACACCTAATGTCTCATCAGATGGTTCCTGATTTCATCTTTCACTTCTTTCTGCTGCTGCTGCTCGTGCTTTGACAACATTAACTTGGCCTTTTTATTCAAATAAAGGAGACGGTGTGTTTGAATCAGCACTGGAGCTGAGGTGTTGCATCACATAACTGTATTACTATCCACTCCATGAAATGTTGTCCTCCAGTAACCTCCTGAATCCAACATTTCACATGTCAGTACACTGCTCAGTCAGCTGATGACAGCTGATCATTACATCATGTTTTAAAATGTGTTAATGACACAATAAATCTTCACAGTAAAACTCTCAACACAGAGACAGTGAGCACAGCAGCGCGCTGAGGTCCAGATGAGAGGAACGAACACTGAAGCTGTTGAAACAAGTCAAGTTTAGAGTCAAGGAGGTTATTCTAAATGCATCGAGGCAGCCAGATCAACTGGTTTACTCTCCCGCTTATCTGAATTGTCAAGATAAACAATCAAATGTCAGCAGGCTGGAAGCCTCGCAGAGCCAAGGCTTCAACATACAGCTCAGTATGAAATGTTTCTGTTGCCGTCTCTCACAGCTGACTGAAGTGAACACTGCAGTCTGACTGATCAGAAAGCGTGAAAAACATTACAGCGTGATGTTTTTAGTAAAATATCACAACACGCTCTACCTGATTACTAAGCCGTAAGTGAAATGTACATCCTATGTGGTTTAATGTCGGCTTCTGGAGAATGAATATGCTCGAACACGTCGGCCCGTTGCTTTCAAATGTTCTGAGAAATCCATTTTGTTTGAACGTTGAGAACAGACCTGGCTCGTTCAGGAGGCCCTTCAGATGTCATGTTTTTAAGATGAGTGTTTTATTTCAATCGATCCAGCTGTTGACACGCGCTATGCAACAGCTCTGTTACCTCACGCTTTCTGAAAGCTGTTTTTGTGCTTCACGTCTATTTTCTTTCATTAGCTGTGTTTAACTACACACATACACTCATACTGTCCCTGAACACACCATGCGGCGTGACTAGGCAGCCTGCCCAGGTAGATTAAGACCTGTCTGGGTATTCAATAAATGAATTCCAATTTGTTTTAGCACTATTGTCATTTAATAACTCACACAGAGCGAGCCACTAATTTCAAGGTGTGTTAAGAAATCAACAACGTTGCTGTGCCGTAATAAGCTGACTGCACCAAGGTAAAGCTAACCGAACTACGATTTCCTAGTGACGGCCTTGTCACTGCAGCTTTTCCTCACAATTTATTTTGTTGTTGTTAAAAGTTATTTGTGATAGACAGAGTCATAAAAACATAAAAACCTCATAAACCTTTGACTGCTTTATATTCACACACCACACAAATCACCACAACTACATTTCTATGAGAACACTGCACCATGTGTGGACATAGACAGACTGAAGCTGTTTTCACTCCTCAGCCACAGTAAAAAGGCCAATAATCAGCTGATGATCAAACAGCTGGTAGATTTAAATTCACATTTTCTCTTAAATGTTGGCAGACACTCTCCAATCCCAACTGTGTTGGAACTCAGAATAAGTTAAGTGTGAGTTTATTAATCTGCTGCTGGTGTTTATTAGGGTCACACCCAACAGTCACAGCTAAATCTCACATGACTCCACATTTTATTTATTTATCTTTAAGAAAAGACCCTAAATGATGTTTGTAAGTGTCCTCTGTTGTTCTCAGCAGCTAACACACAACGTTCAACACCAGATCACGGATGGTGGGGCTGCTCTTGGTGACAGACTGGTGTGGGACTTGGTCTCTTGGTCTCTTTGAGGTTTATGAGAAGATTGTTTAGAGGAAGTGTTTTACAATTTACACATTTTCAGCTGATTCCCCTCCCAACAAGCTCTTCTGAAATAAAAACTGGCTTCCAGCTTCCATCAGTGAATGAACTTCCTGCAGCAGTGGTGACTGTTTGCTGGAGGTCTGATGGTTTGACTTAACTACTCCTACCTTTAGTTTAGAGGAGGAGAACATCTCCTGACACAAAGAATTATAAATGACATTATAATTTTTTGTGTGTGAAGGAACTGAATATAGAAGACTGTTTGAAAATATTGACTTCCATATCTGCATTGACACATTTTGTCTCAAACACAGCGACAGTGTTTACCTTTAACGTGACGAGCAGCGTGACCGTCTCCACAGAGTAGTAGCCTCTGTCGACGTAGTCTCCCATGAACAGGTAGTTGGTGTCGGGTGACTTGCCTCCGATCTTAAACAGCTCCATCAGGTCGTGGAACTGACCGTGGACATCGCCGCACACCGTCACCGGGCATCGCACCTGAGGACACAGGTAACAATGTCACAGGATCGTCTCAGCCAAACCAACTGATTCTTCCTTGCTTGGTCTATGAGTGCAGAGTAGCAGCATTTAATCAAATAACCCATTTACTCCTTTTTAGTTGGGGATCATGTCTGTGACTTGGTTTCCAGCTTCTTCAGCTTTTTATTTCAAACATTGGCTGATTAATAGTGACGACTGCTGGCAAGACGACGATCTACACCGATTCTTTTATCCTAAAAGCAACTCATGTGATCAACCAACTGCAGTAAACATGTTTACAAGTGTAAGCTGGACAACATAAACTCTCTGCAAAATTATGAAATATTTGTTTTGTTAAATGTTTTTTTGTGTTTAAATCTTTAGAAGATGTTTGTGTTCATATTTTCTTGCTTCAGTTGGACAATACAGTTATTGTATTCTGCAACAGCAGCAGAAAGGTCAAAGCTCTGGTAAGAAAACATGTCAGGAACAATGTGAATGGTTCCAGTATTCACAGTTAAGTTTGTGATCATCAGGCTCGTTTTTTTTGTTTTGTTTTTTTAAGAGGAAATGTGGAAAAATCTATATTTGATGTTCGCTTACTGATGTTGAAACTGCAGCACATAATGGTGGACATTTCATATTGTGACTTTCATAAAATAACCTGTAGATCAGTGCGACTCTGCAGCTCAACAGTACTTAATATTTCTACTACAGTACTTAATATTGTACTACAGTACTATAATATTTGGCACAGTTAAAATTTTGTAAAAACTGCAGCTTGGATTTTGCACTGGGCCATATTGTAATTACGTTAATACTTTGATTGTGCAGTCTTACATGAGACCACAACAAACTCTATAAAAAGTTACTACATGGATGTTTAATTAAGATTACATTGCTCCAACTATTATTTTCAGGGTGGAGAATTAACTTTTATTATTTTGTTTCAAGACAAACAAGCTGGGCATTACTGATTTACAATACTTGAACCGATGATTACTGTTTGACATTTACTTGAAGATTAAATCCACTGTTAGTCACCTCTGAGAATAAAGCTTGGTGTTTAACTGAAAATATGTCTCAGAAAATCTTGGTCATGATTTAAAGCTGCTTTGGGAAAATGTTTCTGAAAGTAAGAAGTGAATATCAACTAATATATTACATTCAATTTTCATTTCATTTTATTGTCAGGTAATATCTACAATTGTTCGATCAGTCAGGATCGACAACAGACAATGTCTTTAAAAAATGTCGAACTAACTTTCCTGTCGATAAATGTCCACTTAAGTGGATAATCTGAAGATCAACACTGTTAACATACGGAATAAAAAGACACTCAACATAGTTCTGAAGTTCTCTGAACAATAAAACAGAGCAACTTCCTCAAATGGTTTGTTATTTCCTCATTGAAGGAGAAGTTCTCTTACAGGATGATGTTTAGTTGGATTAGAGGTCAATTTAGCAGAACTAACACCTGAACTGTAACCTGCTGTCAAAACAAAAGTATACTGGAAAGTATAACACACTGAAGAGTGACGGTAAAAATTCATGTTTTTGCCATCTTCTTTTAAACTATATAATCAATATAAGCCTTTTATACACAAACTGACTTAAATTTGTTTCTAAAAAAAACCCTGTGGCATTTAAAAAAAAAAAAGGTGTGTGTGTGTGCGCATGCATGTCAGCAGCTCAGCAGACAGTTTATCGTGTAAACATGGTGTGATTCTGTTCTGACTGCAGAGACTCCAAACACGCCAGAGGGAACAATGAGAGTCAGCGTATCATCTTAGAATGTTAAAAGAAATCCATATTAAATCCAAGAACTTCAGTCAAACAGGAATTTCTATTCAATGTTAGACTGTAAAAATAATGTTTGGGTTCCTCTGAAGCATCAATCTTTTAATCAGAATTTAAAAATCTCATTCAGGAACAACTTGGAAGATATTGATCCTTCTTTCCCTCCCTGCTCAGAAACATTTTGACTTTACATTTAACAAAGAGGTTTCAACATCGGAGTCGCCTCTTCTGTTCTTCTTATTGACTGAAACAAAATGAATGAGAAGATTTTGAAAATCACTTAATTACTAATCAACCAAAATATTTCTGTTTGGTTTCTCCTTTCTTACTATTTAGATTTATCTACTTGTCTGATATCCATCCATCCATCCACCCACTCTTCCAGCACTACAATGCATGTGGTACAGGAAGTCAGTTCGGGCAGTTTTTTTGTCTGCCATTGTGCAAAATCTCACCTCCTGCACGTTGGACTCCTTGGTCAGGATCTCCTTGGCCTGGAGAGACAAACATACAGACATTTTATTAATTTAAATAACCAACTTCACAACCAACCACATTTTCATACACTCAGTGATCATGTAAGCACACAGAAGGTTAAAACTCTTCAGACGGACACACAAACAGTAATTCATGTGACACACGTCCACGTTTAGCCTTCATGACAGACTGACGGGTTATTTTCAGGCGTCAGGACTGTGTGACCTCACAGGACACCGTAGCAGAGCGTTGAATGGTGAAAATGATTTTTTAAAATGTCTCGACTGTGGTTAACCAATTGTTAATGTTCTTCTGATTCTGAGTCATCTCATGTTGTTGAACAGACCTAGTGCTCATCTGAGATCATAAACTGAGTTAGGTCCAGTTAGAAATACAACAACAGAATGTCAGCATGTTTGTCGTCCTCACTAAAAAGCAAAAACTGAAATGTCAAAACAGGCACAAAATATAATACTGTTTTGTAAAAAGGCAAACAATTCAAATAACAATTCATATTCAACACTTAGCTCCATTAAAGACGAGACATTTCCGTCAGACCAACAATCGAGAACCAAAACAGTTCATTTAAAATCCTACACAAACATGGAAAAGCAGGAAATCCTCACATTTGAGGAGGATCTGCTCATTTTTCTGTTGACTGCCTACTTGAGTTACCCTTTAGGTAAATATTTTACCAAATGTGTCATGTGGATAAGTTTTAAATCCGCTAAAAAAGACAAATCAGCTGCTACTGTGTCTGTTTTACTTCACAAAAACAGAGCTTTCAGTCTTTTCCTCCATTCATTTAACTCTAACAATATCCTCCACACATTCAGGAGAGACGACGACCTGCTGCCTCTCTATGAGCCCTGTGCTTATGGTGTGCGCTCGAATCACATTAAAGGTTAATGATTCAGAAAAGCAAACGAACGAGTTATTTATATTATGGTGCAACAAAAGCTGAAGTGACGTCTGAACACAGAGGCCTGACAGGTTTATGCAATAAACGGTTGATCGATAAAGACAGGGCGCGGTGCACATTATCCCGCATACATACTTTAATACACAATTAGCTTCAACATTTTAACAATGTAACAGGTCCATAGTAAAACGTATACCAAGTCCTAGTTTGTGCGTAAATCGCAGCCTCGTTAACAGCCTGGCAATAAAATGGGCTCAGTCTATTTCCTGGTAATGATGTAAAAGATGTGAATTTTCGGCCCGTCTGATCCGAGACGACGCTTGTTCGGAACCCGTCCACACTAGCACACTTCATTGAGGCTGGACACTACACTTAGCAACACTTTGAAATCATATTTAGCTGCTAGAGTGCTGTGATGGATTGGAAAACTCCGAATGACTGGCCGAAAATGGGGCGAAAATAGCCGCCTTGCCGTGACTTCATTCCAGAAATTAGTCGCAGCCGCCATTGCAATCTAGGCCACACCGAAAGCGAGGCCGACCGACAGAATAAAACCCGGATTGTTGTAACCGACTTACCTTCTCGCAGAGTGTCCTGACTTGGTTTTCCGATAGCTGCTTACACTCATTTAGCTGTTCGATCCATTGGTCTAATTCTTTAGTAAAAGATTTGTCTTCCATGACAGCCGCGGTAGCTTGCTAAGCTAGCTGTGTTAGCTACCTGAAAAAACAAACTGGCCTGTGTCTCAACGCTAGCTGCTTAGCTTGTCGTATTGTTAACCCGATCTAGTCCCGCCAAATCGGATGGAAAAATCAACGATAAGACCTAAAATTAACGAACTGTTCAGTCAACTTCTATCATGATAAATCACCGAGGTTAAGTTACCAACGTTAAAAAAGAGTTTACAGTGGCTGGGGGAGTCAAACGGGTCGAATGTCCCCGATGCGACAGACCGTAGCGGCAAAAGGCAGCGGCGTCGCAGCGGCTAGCCGATTTGCTAAAAGAGCTAGCTACAATAACATCCGGGCATTTCAGCAGCGCGCAGACTCAGCGCACCAGCGACCCCGCATGGACAGAATGAGAACTGCTCAAAGATTATAATCAGTTCTTCTTCTCCATAAATTGAATTTGAATGAAAGCTCATGTTTGTGAACCTGATGGCATAAAAACAAATCTCACATTATTTTATCAATCTGTTTCTCCATGATACTTTATAAACATGGGTCACGTTTCTGTTACAGTGTCAAACCGGAGCAGCCGGTGAATGAATCGAGCGCAACGGCCGGTTGTCAACAGTCAGTCGGAGTGCATGTGGAGCGGCCGTATGGCTGCGTGTTTTACGGCACTGATCAAACCGTGTCGTTAGTCGCTTCATCCAGAAGAGACTCGACTGTCTGCAGTCAGACGGACAGCCAACAAACCAAACCAAGAAACGATGGCTCATCTAACTCAAAACCCCGCTGATAAAGAAAGGTGAGTTCTTGTAAAAGCAATCCTGTTAGCCTAGCTACGATCAAGCTAACATGGGTTGGCCGCCTGGTCTCGCATTGCAAAACTCCTATAGAAGATTTCTGAATTTAAGGACTATTTTGATACTTGCGGATGTAACTATCTCATGAACTGTTTCTGTTCCAAATGTATCGATCTTGGAGGGGCATTCTTTATTTCGGCATACATTTAATTACAGTTATAGCTTTACATCCGACAAGAAGCGATTTTTTAGTGCACATTACCCACTACAGCCCTCGTCACAGCTGTAACGTTAGCGAATTCGTGATAGTGGGAGTAGCCTTAGCTAACTGACGGCTACATCGACTAAATATGTCTTGCTTAATAAATCCTGTTTACCTCTTTAGATCCTTAGGATGTTAGGTTCTAATGAGTTCCATCTAAAGTTACGTTTTACGAAAACTTTTACATAAATGGTGGCAAATGCTAAAGTGGCTTAGTTTCTACATTAAGATTGGCCTGTCGTGCTCTCCGTACGACGTTGAGGTACTGTAGCTCTCTAGCATGACGTGTATAAAACGTCCTTTAACTTCAGGATTTTACCGTCAAATATTCATCCCACCGATGGTTTATCGTTTATTAAGACTGAAGACGATGGAGGTCAAACATACGATCGACTTCTCATTGTAGAAAAATGATTAAATAAAGTGAACGTTAGATTGGTGATGGGTTCAGGTGCTTCTCTTCAGTCAGTTAGCCTCCATCAGGACAGATTTGTGGCACAACTGAACGTAAAATCCATTTCATTACAAGTCACTACGAGCTCTGGTTGGAAGGTAAAATGGAAAAGTCAACATAAATTGTTTCCATCATGGAATAATCTGATTATTTGTTCAAGTAATCACTTAATAGTTTGGTCTTTAAAGTCACAGTTTCCTGCAGCACAAGTTAAAGTCTTAAGTTTTCCTCTTTTGTCCAACAAAAAGTCAAAGATCTGAAAAATGTTCTGAGGATATTTCAGATTATTGAGATATATGTTGTGTAAAATATCAAGATATTATTTCTGTGGTCATATTGTGCAGTCTAACCATCAGTCTGTGTGTCATTCAGGTTCATCTGCGTCTATCCGGTCTACATCAACAGTAAGAAGACGCTGGCTGAAGGACGGAGGATCCCCTCAGAGAAGGTGACGCCTCTTCATCTTCATCTTCATCATGTTTCACCATCACTTTTCTACAAGCTGCTGGTCGTCAGCAGGGACTGTTATCGACCGGCTGTGATGAGATCAGGGACGGTCCATGTTGTCTTCATGCACACAGTTCAGATGATATGATCATCAACATGCGAGCCTCCTCATTTAAAATAAATCAGGAAACCAGTTTAGGACTGTACCTCAGAGAGCTAGACAGCTTTTTATAGTCGTTGGGTACGTTTACATTCACATAATATTCTAGTTTTTGTTATTATTATTCTGAAAAAGACCAAACTGACTCAGCTGTTCACCTGGAAAATGAAAATGAATATTGCTGTAAAATTCCTGTTGAAGCCGTTCAAACTCCCATGAATGTAGTGATGTGACGCACATCCTGTTTAAGCACTATGGAGGAATTTACTCTTTTCAAACTGCAGTCATGTTTTTGCTCCTGAGCAGAGCTGTTGGCAGCAGGCCGCGTGTCTTAACCTGGTGAAAAAACCCCGACTGAGGAGCATATTCCACATGTGCTGCATACATGTCCAGAGAACGCTCCGAAAACAGCGAGAAAACTGGCATATCCCACGTCTTAATCTGAATGTGTTACATTTTGAATAAACTATGATTAGGAATATTACACAACCTGTATCACATTCTGAATATTGTAATCTTTCTGACTGGGAAAATTCAACAACTTGAAATGTCAGAGAAAACTTTGGTTCATGAGTTCCCGATGATAACAAACATTAGTGACAGATATTTTATTGTCTTACATGATCTGTTTCCTTCGCTCATCTTGTCACTCAGATACAGGAAACAGTAATTAGAGTCTTGTTTAAACACTCTGAGAGATAAAACGATAACCAAGTTATTTTTTGGTGTCCATGAACGCACCGAAGTCAGAAGAACGACTTCACAGCTCGGGACCCGTCTGAGGAGAGCTCTGCACTCTTCAGTCTCTCACATTGTGCAGTTTGTGTGTGTCTGTGTGTTTTGATACAGCTGAACGTAACAATTAGATGTGATTGAGGCCTGAATCAGGATCATATTTTAGATGAAACACTGAAGTGTGGATGTTGTGTCGCATGTCTTGAATAAAGCTGCTGATGTTGTGACGTTGTGTGTCTGCAGGCGGTGGAGAATCCGTCCTGTGCTGAGATCAGAGACGTCCTGACAGCTGCCGGCCTCAACGTCTATGTGGAGGTAAGAGAAACACACACACTGATATTACACACACACTTCAGTGGGGGTTAAAATGACATCACTGTGACATCATTGCAGAACAAGATGCACCCCAGGGAGTGGAACAGAGACGTCCAGTTCAGAGGTCGAGTCAGAGTCCAGGTGAAGCAGGCTGACGGCAGCTTGTGTCAGGACAAATTCACCTCCCGTAAGTCACACACAGAAAACACAGAGGTTTGTCTTTGTGATGTCAAAACCATCGTCTGAGCCTGTGCAGCTGAGTCTGACTCCTGACAGAGTTCATCCTGCTGAGTCTGACTCCTGACAGGGTTCATCCTGCTGAGTCTGACTCCTGACAGGGTTCATCCTGCTGAATCTGACTCCTGACAGGGTTCATCCTGCTGAATCTGACTCCTGACAGGGTTCATCCTGCTGAATCTGACTCCTGACAGGGTTCATCCTGCTGAATCTGACTCCTGACAGGGTTCATCCTGCCAACATGAGGCTGAAGGCTGAACAGGACTGTGTGTTTATCCCCTCAGGTAAAGACGTGATGTTTTACGTAGCGGAGATGATCCCCAAACTGAAGACTCGGACTCAGAAGAGTGGAGGAGGAGACACCAGCTCCCAGCAGGGGGAGGGAGGGAAGAAGAGCAAGAAGAAGAAGAAGTAGACTCAAAGAAACCACCTGTTCATTTGATTTCTTTTTAAATGAAGTGTGAGGTCAGAGATGAGAGTCGGGCCTGAACTTTATTTCTATTTAAGGATTCATGGTCACTGTGACCTCAGACACTCGTTCAGCTGCAGGCCTCCAAACTTAAATGTGTTTCCTTTTAACGACCTCACTGAACGTTTCTCTGCTCACGGCTCGTCACACAGCAGCAGAGACGGAACTCGTTTCAGTTTTATTTCTTGTTTCAGAGCTGGAGGAGAAAAGATGGCTCCTCATTCTGTTCATCTCTCTGTGTCTCTTTCAATAAAGATTCATTTTCTCACCTTTTGTGTTGGTTTGATTTGAAGAAAGAACGTCTTCATTGAAGGATTCAGAGGTGCAGGAAGTCTGGAGCATGTTGGAGTAAATGTCAGGAGGTTGTAGTTTGTCTTCACATTTAAATAATATGAACTGGATGTGATGAAGTTACCTGAACATCCACCTGACAGGTGGCAGGGACCAAGTGTTCACCTGCAGAGACTCACTTTTAGTCTCCATCGAGTTGATCCGTTGTGGTTTGTTTCCTGTGACACATGTACTTACTGTAAGTTGCTTTGGACAAAAGTATCTGCCAATGTAAATGTTTTACAAGTTTGCAAAAAGTTGAATCTAAACCAGGTTCAGACTTCATGTTTCATGTTATTGATGTACTAGTGAAAGGTTTTTACAGAGGCCACGCTGATGGAGATAAAGAGAGATATCCAATCAGAAAATACTGTCAGTTTCCTCCATGTTTTTCTGACTATAATGTTCTTAAAACAGACTGTGAATGACAGCAGGGTGCCACTTACATCTAACTTGTACTGTTGTGTAGTTATACTTCCGTCCCCCTTCGTCAGTGACATTAACATCATACGATCTTTCCTAACTTTTTATGTTGTTTAAACTTGAAATGTATTTTCAGCTGCAGGTCGACGTGAAGTGAACTGGATTCATGTGACATACTGAGGAAGATAATAACTCAGATAGACGTCCCAGTTTAAAACAAAAACCAACACAAAGTATGAACACACACACTTCAGTTTAAAGGGGCAAACTCAGGATTTTAATATTTACAATATTAATTAGGTCATAAAAATGTAAATTAACGCAAAGTAAACTGTGTTGTCCTTTAATGTCAGTTTGTTTATTGAGTCATGAGAATAAAGAGAGTTTGATGAGACACTGAGGAGTTTCTCTTCTCATTAAACTACAGAATGCTCCTTTAAGGCCGCAACACTTCATTACACTCTTCTTAGACAAAGTACAGGATGAAGTACAGGATGAAGTACAAGGACTTTTCTGTCAGAACGCTTCATCCTGACGATGTTTCTCCCGGACATCTCCCGGATGTGGCGTCATAACAACGGTTACTAAGCAACGGTGTGTTTACATGTTGGCTAGCAGAGCAGCTAACCCGGATTATAATAATCTAAACCGGGTTGATTTGAAGCGTTTTAATGCTGATGGCGGGCGGTGTGACGGACCCCAGCCGGGCTCCGGTGGCCTTCGGCCGGCGGGCGGTACCGCAGCTGTTCGAGGAGCTGCAGCAGCCGGACCAGAACCGGCGGCTCCGGGCCCTGAACTCACTCTGCGACCTGATGCACGACCCGGAGCGGATCCAGCAGACCATCAGAGCGGGTAACTGACATCCAGACAGAGCAGCCCGAGATTAAAACACTTATCACACCAACAGTCATGAACGTCTCATCACCGCCAACTCACAGATCGAGTTTATAAAGGACAGGTGCAGCTGAGCACCATGGTTATTACAGACAGTAAGAAAAATAATCTCGATTTTACAAATAAAATAAAATCTCACGGTGAGTCATAAATTCAGTTTAGAAAGTCACAAGCATGTCATGAAAAAGTTCTTATTTTGAGATAGAAATCATAATTACTGGATATAAAATTAAAGATATGAGATGAAATGTTAATTATCGGACAAAAATGCATGATTATGAGGAAAAATACCAAAAGCTAAAGGTCAATATGAGATTAAAAGTCAAAAGTATAAAATGAGATGAGATCAGAGTTGTATCTTTTGAACTTTTAACATACTTGTGATTTAAAGTTTACTTTTCTTTTTTATCATGGCAACATTTTCATAATCTTGTTTCTGTAACAGCAGAAATGTGATTTGTCACAATGAGCTGAAGAAAATGAGCTCCAGCCACAGTCATCTCAATCAATCAATCAATCAATCAATCAATCAATCAGTCAATCAATCAATCAATCAATCAATCAATCAATCAATCAATCAATCAATCAATCAATCAATCAATCAATCAATCAAAGCTTTATTGTCATTTAGCTGTACCAACAAAAGTGGTGCAACAAAATCAATAACATCAACACAATGAACACACACAACATATATAATTATAATAATTTAGAAACTAAATCTACAGTGACTGAGGCCTGATCATGTTTCATCATAGTAACAGGATCAATAACATCAGCTCTCTCTTCTTCATCATCTTCTGCAGGCTTTCTGGAGCAGCTGAAGGTTTTGTTGGAGGATGAAGATCCTTCAGTCAGAACAAAAACCTGCGAGCTGCTTCTCATGCTGAGCTGCAAATACACAGCCAGGTAAACACAGTGTGGCTCAGTGACACAGAGGCAGGAGATGCACCTGGACACCAGGTGTCACCAGCAGGTGGCGGTATGACACAGGTGAACAAAGACAGACAGACAAGACGCCACATCATGAGTGATGGAAGCTTAAAGGAGCAGTTCACACAAACCCAGTCCTCCTCTCCTCCTCCTGAGGATATAAAGTCCTCTTCTCCTCCTCCTGAGGATATAAAGTCCTCCTCTCCTCCTCCTGAGGATATAAAGTCCTCCTCTCCTCCTCCTGAGGATATAAAGTCCTCCTCTCCTCCTCCTGAGGATATAAAGTCCTCTTCTCCTCCTCCTGAGGATGTAAAGTCCTCCTCTCCTCCTCCTGAGGATATAAAGTCCTCTTCTCCTCCTCCTGAGGATGTAAAGTCCTCCTCTCCTCCTCCTGATGATATAAAGTCCTCCTCTCCTCCTCCTGAGGATATAAAGTCCTCTTCTCCTCCTCCTGAGGATATAAAGTCCTCCTCTCCTCCTCCTGATGATATAAAGTCCTCCTCTCCTCCTCCTGAGGATATAAAGTCCTCCTCTCCTCCTCCTGATGATATAAAGTCCTCCTCTCCTCCTCCTGAGGATATAAAGTCCT
>JARJLU010014550.1:0-35494 GCA_030272975.1 Sparidentex hasta
CGACACAGCTGCCTCACAACAAAGAGGACCTATTCACACTCTCGGCAGTGAGTGTCAGCCACCGTTTACAGCACATGTACAGAAAATTAGGGTTAACCAAATTAGCCGCGTCTGTAAAGTGAATTGGAATTGATTGTCACATTCACTTTCCTTCTGCAGGGTGTGTTTTTTTTAAAAATCACCAAATAGCGTTAGTATGAAGCCGAGCACCTGTAGGCTGATCTAATCTTCTTTGCTTCAGTGCTGAAAGGCATCCTCCACTCCGTATAACACTCACAATGCACGAGCGTTTAAGTGGTGACATCGCAAAATGGAGGAATCATCTTAGGGTGTAAAATACGACTGAATGCATTTAAGATCTGGCACGGCTCTCTGAGTCGCCTTAAACAAACTGGCAACAAGCTAACAGAGGCAGTCTGCAGTCTCATTCATGAAGCTCGATACTTTTTTTCTGAAGCCATTTTTTGTGCTTTAGGTAAAGCCGCCTGGCAGGTGATGCTAATCTTCCTCTAAGTACAAAATGCATTGAGTGCCTGCCAGACTGCTGCTGTCTGTTGTCTCGTTGTTTTTACCTGTTGACAGAAAGATGAAACAACAACACAGATGGATGAGGAGACGCAACAAATAATCATAACCATTTTCCAGCAAATTAGATGATAAGCCCTGTAGGTGGAGTTGGTCCTCAACCTCACATGGTGGATCCTATACTGTTCACACTGGCACGCAAATCTGAAATATTGTCAAAGCCATCGTAAAAGAAGAAACACCGTACTGAGTACTGTCTAAGGAAAAAAACACTGATACGTTCACATTTGAGCGAGTCATAGGCTATGTACTGTACTGACGTGTCTACAAAACGTACCAGATCATGTTAACATGACATATTTATGGCTTGCACCACATCTAATTAAGTAGAAAATCACTATATAAAAGCAGTCGATTTACTATTGATGTAATTTCTAGCTTGCTCCCTGAACAATTTCCCCATGTGCAGGAGCAATCTCCACGTGTGTTATTTCTGCATCAACAGAGCATATGTCAAATTATGCAAGATGCTCTCTTAGCGCTGCCTCGCTACGTGCCGTGCTCATGGAGTGACGGCTAAAAGCCCTATTATAAAGATTACTGGATTTACTATCATGGAAAACTACAATCAGGCCTTTTCGAAAAAGCATCTCTCCGGTTGATTGTCTGATTATCTATGAATATGGACTGACTAAAGAGCTTGTCATGCATGAGCCCACCCTGCTTCCTGCCTGCCCTCTCTCCTCTCCTCCTCCTCCTCCATCCTTTACCATCACACCCACCCGAGGGCTCTGAACTCCACAGCCGTGAAAGTTCAAGGGAAAATCAGCTGCCATCAATCACTAATGCAGATGAGAGGAGCGAGCTCTCTGGAGCAGCTTAGCCTGTTGAACATCACACAGCACAATTAAAACCCCCTGAATGCAAATCATCTTCAGCAGACAACTAAATGAAAAGAGCCTTCCTTTCAAGAGTGCTCAATAGTGGCAGGCTTTTCAAAGGGCTCTTGCCCATGTGTGCAGTTTAATGATGAAAGTCAGGAAGGAGGCAGTGTGAGAGGGAGACTGCACCCCGCTTGGCAAGGTTGTAACCATGACATTTAGCAACAATATCAGGCTCAGGAGGATGCTGTAACACGCTGTTTCGATGAGTTGAAGGTGCTGTGGGGAATTACACCGTGTCATTATTATTTAGATATTTATACCTACCCCTCGCTAACGTCCTCAAAGTGGAACGCATTAGGTGAAACTTTGCTAATTAAGAGAAGTACCTGTGGGGACTGTTTGATTTTGATGTTTCCAGTTTGCTAATTTCCTTAAGTATTTGACCTTACTGCCTCCGCGCGGAAGTCTGGGAGCAAGGTAAAACGCTTCTCGCAGGACTCTGGCCATGACTAAGTAATTAAAAAGTGCTCCACCAGGCCCTTACCTTATTATCACAGCCTTGGAGAAATGTCCTCAGATGTTCTTAAGCACTCCTCCATCGGTGCGGGTCAGGAAACTTATTTTAGATGGAGGAGTCTGAATAAATTCTGCCTCCAAGTACATGTGCTGTGACATTTAAAAGCTAAAAGTCACTCTTATTAGGAATTGCTTTGCTTTGTATGTAGCAGCTTTGTTCTGTTTAGCTCCAGGGTGCACCGTGTTTTCACGCTGCCATGCACTCAGTGAACCTCACATGATGCTGGCGAAGTTACTATTCAAGGCATGTTGGCAGTGTTGTCCAGGGGAAAGCCTGCTGTTGTTTTCCATGTTCTCTTTTCCTGGGTTTCATCATTAGTATACCAAAACAAACCCACATTTTCAATGAGGGAAGTGTAGGTGTTGTTGTTTTTTTTTCCAGGAAGAGGCAGCAGTAAATGTTGTCTCTTAACACATTTAACACTCTAGTGGCTCAACATTTTCAATTTCTGAAAGAAGTAGTTCAACATTTTGGAAAATGCACTTGCTCTGCCTTCTTGTGATTTGCGTGCTGCCACTCTCATATCTGTCAGTTTAATACTGCCAGCAGCCGGTTAGCTTAGCTTAGCATAAAGACTGGAAAATGGGGGGAAAGGCCCCAAACAATCCTCCACTATCATGGCTAAATCTCTCAAATTAACAAATTATATATTGAGTGTTTAAGCCATAGAAAAACAAGAAAGTAAAAATGACTATATAAACTATTGCTTGATGTTGCTAGGCAACAAGTGAGGAGTCTGAGGGCTGGTGGCACCGACCTGTCTTTGCTGAGCCTGCTCCTGACTGCTTTATCAGGACCAGTCTTTCGAAACGATTCTGCGCTGGTTGGTTGACGAAACTTAAAAGCTAGGGTCTGTAATGTTGTTCAGAAACACATTTTGTTACACTGGGTGAAATGGTCCTGTTATCCTGAGAGTAGTCAATACATTATATATTCAGAAAAAGGAACGAAAATAATCAGACCTCTGTGGCAGCTGCGGGACTGAGAAAAAGCTGACCAATCCGTGCTATTCGCCCAAATAGCACGGATTGGTCAAATGCCTTCATGTCTCGTTCTGCCTGCGCCCCCATCTGTCCCTCCCTCCTCCTTGCACACGTTATGTTTCACTGATACCGGAAATATTCAGCACACTGCAGAAATATGGACTGCAGGAGAAGACGTTCATTTGGTTACAACGACAGAGAAAATGCAGCAAGCGTTACTTTTAACAGCTCACCCCGCTAAAAAGGCAAGGAAAAGAAAGCCTGAGATAGAAATGGCTGCGACGAAATAGGCTCTGGATAAAAGAAAGAAGTCAGAGTCAACATCGGTGTGGCGTTTTAACGGTGGAGACAACTGGGGCATGTGAAGGGCCTAAAAAGTGATGCAGAGTTTGCTCTCCTTCTGTTGGACAGGTAATGATTTGTTTTGTTTCGTGGGGATTTGTTATTTTCATGAAATATGTAAGGTTTGCCAACTTGGCTATGTCTGTAGCTCGTATTAGCCCAATGCTAACGTTAGCTTATTTGTGTGTTGTTTTTAGCCATGAGAATGGCTAATGAGTTGGCCCAGTTCCCACTGGATAAGGTCCGCTGCATTGCGGCTCCGATCCAGTTTTGCTCCGCCTTCCGGCAGTCCCCACCGGTTGCGGTTTGAGTCCGCCACAGCGCAGTACGGTAGACAGTATGGTAGACGACCTGTTCTGGTGTCAACATGGAGTGTTTTTATTTTGAAAAGTGACAGGATGTTGTTTGTTATTTCGGCGCTTTACTTCCGGCCTGCTCCTTGCTAAATTCAGCTGAATTGTTGCGTCGTGCTCCGGCATCTCCTTCTCCCCTGCTGAGCAGGGTTAATATAACCCGCAGCTGGGAATGACTACCTGGCAAGTAAACCACTGTGTCCCCTTCGTCAAAACTTTTTACTGTCCTGGTCAAACGTTGTTGACTGGGAGCTGCCCAGGTGTGGGGTGGGGCGTTACCTATATTTTCATAAACTCAGTTATATGATAATTATACAATTTCCTCAACATTTAATGCTGTGATTTCTGTGCCAGGTAGCAAATCTGTGGGCAGTGTTGGCAGGTACAGAGTTCTGGTGTTGGAAACAATATCACTAATACTCTCCAACTGCTGTGTTTTGAATAATTAGACCTGGCAGCAGACACAAACATTCACATTTATTAGATTGCTGTTAAAATTGCCATTTTACTGGAAAAAATACACATAATTTGGTCAGCCAGATATACTTACAGGTTTTATTATACGATGTTATTGTAGACATTCTGGAGGCTGAGTAATGAGGCCACACAGTGTAATCAGGGTTTTGATGAGGGTTACAGAAGAAAGCCTCCCACACAGCTGATGACAGTAGGAAACAGAACACCTGTACATTCAGTCACTTCACCATCATTAATCCGTCAGGAAGTACTGTGACTAATTGGCGTGTGTGTTTGCTCATGGGCGTGTGCGTGTGTCTATTTGTCATGAATGCTGACATTAATTAAACTTGTTACCTGGTTTCCAGGCAATTGGTGCTCCGTATGTAGCAAGTTTCGCAGTATTGACAACATCTTCTCACCTTTTCCACATTAAAGGGCAAAAGTAGATGCTAGAGGCTTTGCTTTCATTATCATTATCATCCTCAGTGCTGTTCAAAAATCACTTGACATGTGCGATAAATCGCCATATTATTATTGTAACATTTGGGAGAACAGCAGTGTGCTCCTCCGTGTGTTATTTCTTTCTACCACTCAGCCCCAGATGCCTCAGCCTGGCTGTTTGGAGATCAGTGCCACCTGTAATCAATACGTTTACTGCCCGAGAGGCAGCTGTTGACGGGCCACCGATGAGAAGATAGCAGCCAATCTAAAGGCACTGATCCAACTCACCATCTGCTCACGGAGACAGAGGGAAAGGATGCATGGTGAATCAGATGCTCTCCTCTCTCGTCACCTTCACAATGTCCTTATCCTCTTCCAGTCTGGAGGTGAAGAGGTTTGGACCAGTGGCCTGACAACTGTGACAGTCAGAGCGGCAGTACAGGTGATTATCTTTGACTTTCATCAGATTTGGCCGGTGATTATGAGATTGAAGGGGCTGGAAGCAACAGGAGGAAATCTTTTATTTATTTTCTAGTGCAGTGGGGTTTGAAAACATGCTCTCTGCTTGTTCTGTATACCTGCTTTAATTTATTTTTCACTAATTGCCGGCAGCGCAACAAGCTGTAAACATCGGTGTGTCATCGCATCAAAAAGTCAATATGGTGTTAGCAAAGAGTTGTCTATTTTCACTGCCGAGACAGTATTATAGTTAAGTAAGTTCTCCACCACCCCCTGAGGGAAATATCTGGCTGTTAAGCTTGCAAGATGCTACATTCTATTTAACAGTCAGCTGCTAACTTTGTATGTCCACTGTCTGATGTGAGAGGTAGCATTTCATAGGTGGAAGCTGCCTCCTGCTGCTGCAAATGGCGCTGATAGTGCTAATGGCAGGATAGTTACTCTGTTGACATGCTGCGCGCTATCTGTTAGTTTAGAGTAAGAATTCAACGGGTGGCCAATCCAAAGGCCAAAAATCGATCAGTCGTGTCCTTGAATTCGGTGTTTTACAACAGAAAAAGAGTTCCGTACTGATTTCACAGACCACAAATGACACACTGTCACAGAATCACACTGAAATATGTTTTTTCTCAGGTCTGTTGTTCTTCCTGCTGCTCCAGTCTGTCCCTGAGGCTTTCACTCTGTTTCCTATGTCCAGTTACTTTCACCTGAGGCAGCGGCGACGCTTTGTGTCAGGTGCTGATAAATGTGACAGCCGCTCATACTGTCGAGGGGACGCAGCGTGATTCAAACAAGTACAATAATCTGGCTGTTCACCTTTTTATTACCTCTGAGCACAGGGACAGGCTCATGTTGAACGCTGCTGCCATGATATTACACTGATGATACTGAATTATAATTAAAAAATGTTGAGCATGTCAGGGTGTCTCACACACAGACGTTCACCAAATTTCACAGAGAATTGTTTGTGGTGGGTGTCCAGCTCACGATGGCACACACGATAAGCTTTACTTTTTTATTTGTATTACTTTTCCCTTAATGGTGCAAAGACAATAAGAATAGCTTGGCTAATCTGTAAAATCAATATGTCAGCATGTTAAAGAACAGTCCATCATTTTACACATAATTTTTTCTGACAAAAATATTGTACTGAATATAAGAAAATTAATGTCTACTTCAAACCCTAGACAAACAGGGGGCGGCATATCGCTTGATCAGCTTCAAACTGCTAGTAACTGTAGCTGTTAGTTGGCTAGTTAGCACAGTTAGCTCGGTTAGCGGTCCAGACAGGGAACCTATGGCCCAGGGGACTGTCGATGTTAATAATGCTAGCACAGGCGCTTTGGATCGGAGCTTGCTGGTAGTAGCTACTTCTGCAACACAACACACAGACGTCATAACGCCAAAAGTATAATTTCTTCACATTCTGATGATAATTTTTCAACCAAAACTCTTACACAGTGCATCTTTAACAAAAAGATTTTGATTTCTGCTTTTTTTTTTTTTTGAACATGGCTAAAGCTGATCATGCAAATACAAGTCCTTTAGAAATTTGTAAGCACTTTCATTCAAAAAAACAAATTTTCTTAAGCAACATATGCCAACAGGAAAAACAAACAGCACAACAATTACTGGTATCAAAGCAGAGAAGAACAGAAAACATTGTCAGGGCTTTAATGTTGCTGGACCAACTCTCTGTATTTCTAACTGTGTCTTTGTTTCTTGCATATACTCATCCAAGCTTCGTTAAGTTGATTGCGAGAAGCTGCGGAATGCATGCATTTAGTAACAGCATGACCTCTGTGACTAATCTCAATTTAGCGAGGCATCCTGTGAAAATAGGAGGCAGGGATCTCGTGCAGCCTCTAACAGACGTTACTCTCGGTGAGGAAGAAAATTCACTCTGGAAAATGACTCTCCCTCCCACCCGAGATCAGATATGTTGATTTTTTTCTGAGGGAAATAAACACCCTGGCAGCTCCCTCTCACTCCCACACAACCAAATTAGCTGTCACCGAGGACATTAAGCTGTCATCTTCTGAGGTTGCTCTCGAACATGTTTCCAGCATATAGATGCTCTGTGACTGTCGCTGCTTGAGATGCCATTTTGGAAATAAATGTACCATATAAAAGATTGTATGTTGTCTCTCCGTACAAAAATGTGACCGAATAGATGGATAAATACATAAACAAGATGTCACAGCCCTACTGTCCCTAGCTGTCTGTGCATCAGACTGCAGAAAAACAACATTACACAACAGCACTACAGCGCCAGTGCTTGAAGTTAATTTGCTCCCTGTGTGCGAAGATGAAGTGCACCTCATTGTGCATACTAATGGCCCACGTAAGGCTTTCAGAATGATAGAATGGCTCTGTTTTTGAGATGACAATTGAAAGTTAAAATTGGTTTCAGCTTATAGACACCTCTCCTCCATCATAGTGGTGATAATTATGTTGATGTATTAGTGCAAAACAGTAAACTAAGCTAATTTGCTCTCTGGTTCCCGGTGGTGTGGTGTCAGAGCAGAGCTGAGGATGGATGTTTAAGTTTTACTGCAAAGGTTTCTGCTCTGAAACAGCTTTTAAAAAAAAAATAAAAAAAAAAAAGTAATCTCTTTCATTCGTCATGATCCAGCCCATGCTGAGATGTTTACCATTGTCTCAGGACTGAAGGTAAAACAGATGGCTCTCCACTGTTGCTCAGTTCTCATCTGTTGAAAATCTGTCCTGTCAAGCAAATGTTCAGTAGTGCATACACAGCAATCACAACTAGTTTTTACACTTGGTTTGCGCCCTCTTGAAGTTCACATACTTCTAAAAGCAACAACACTCTCTCCAGCTTTAAAGCCTCGTGTGAAAATAGGTGTATGACAGCATGATAGCGGGTTCCTGTTTTTTTTCTGCCGCTGGTGCATGGTTTTTCCATTCAGCGGAGTTATGGAGCCACGCATATATAAACACACCAATTAGCCATCACCCAGGAGGCGTATTGAGGGCAGTGCCTGAGTGACTCTGGTGCTGATTGAGAGCGTTTTCTAAAATAACAGCAGCACTTGTGTAATCACTTCAGGGAAAGATTACATAAAAAGGTAAAATCTGACAAAGGCTTTCGTCACAAGCTAAAGTGTTTGAAATGACTGTGGTGGTTTTAAGGATGGCAGTGTCACCTGTTCTGTCCACCACTTAAGCCCAAAAAGACTTTCAGCAACAATGCTATCAGATCCGTTGCCATTTTATGCAGATATGCATTATGCCCAGCATGGATAAATTATTGTAGCTTTGGTAATCCTCTACAGCACAAAAGTCAAGGTTTTGAGTAGCTGGATTTTGTTTTTTGATTAAATACCAGCAAAACCAAAGGCATTCCCACCAGTCTCAGCTTTGTGCCTAGTGCTAGTTGAGCTAGCAACCTTGACTGGTTACCTTGACTATCTATCTTTGGTTGTAGCTAGCTGCCATCAGCTAATTAGCTCAGTTAGCACTGGAGCTAGTAGCGCTATTTGCTACTGGAGTCTGCCTGCCTCCAAGTAAACACTGCTGGAGAACAGAATGGGACTGACCACAGCCTCAGAGACAGTGGTTAGTTTGATTAGTTCCGGTCAGTTTAACGGGTCACAGTAAGGAGGTGATTTACAGCAGGTTCAGTGATGACTGTGCCTAATAAGAGGAGAAGCCTGCAGCTGTTTCTTTGTTGACTAGCATAGAAATACAAACAAATACAACCAAAAGAGGACTTGTAAAATTGAGCTACTGTTACCTAACGGAAAACAAAATGAAAATAAAACCTCCCTGTCTACTTCCCTACTTACTCCAAACCAAAAACAGTCAAAAACAACACCCCACCACTTAGTGGATCTAACAAAGAAAAAACTGCTAATGTGTGTGATCAGTACCATATTTTAACTACACCTGGCCCAGTCCGCCGACAATTTACAAGTGTCTCGTTCACAATCAAATCAAAGCCTGTACAGTTTCGAGAGTGCTGCTCAATGGAAATCACAGGCGCCCGACTGCCATGCTGGCCAGAGATTTGTAGCAAACGCCGCCAATTGATCCATCTGGATTGGTGCACTGTTCTAGGTGCCGCTCCAATCAGAATCACACCGGCCAAGAAGGGGGAGGTGCACCTGCATCCTGAAATCACACCAGCTGCAGGGAGAAACGGTAACACACAGACACACACACACACACACACCCACCCTATGGAGGCTGAGCTCGGCGACGGTCATAACATGACCAACTAAACTATCTGTATCCATAAGTTCACTCAGAAGTAGCTGGTGCTAAAACTGAAAATGGGCGTGAAGAACCGAAAGCCTGAAATTGATAGGGGTTGATCAGGAGCTGCTATATTCATTATTTTCTATCACGCTTTTTTCAGAACAGCGTTAGGATTGAACCTCAGATCAATGATATTACACTAATTACAGACTTTGCAGAAAAATGTCTCACATAAACTTTAAATTAATATTTGAGTGAGCTAACCCAAAGCAGATTCTTACTTCATCATGAGTACAGATATCTGCACATTTGGCTCAGATGATGCTCATAAATCTATAACCGCGTACTCACTCAACCCTCTGTCCATTATTTTCAGGCCAACATAGACTTAAAATGTGCCCTCAATCTGAATTACTGTGAAAAATGAAATATACTTGTAATATGAAAATATGATAGGTATAATAACAAAAGCAAAGTTCATTTTAATGATCAATCTGCCGATTTAGTGATTGTGACCATCCAATATTCAGCAATAAGTCATCTAAATGAACACTATAACCCACATACTTTTGAAATTGAATTGTGACACGTAAATCAGATTGTCTTCTCTTATTCATCTCTGAACTTATTCACTTTCTGGAAATAATATACAATATCCACGACCCCCTTTCTCCTGTGACTATATTGTGCGAAGCTGCTGGTCGTTCATCTTGAGCGCAGGTGGGGAAAGGTCGAGTCAGTTGTGCTGGCGGCTAAGCTTGTGTCAGGCGGAAGACACTGATCTGATAACGTCCTCATTAGCTGGCCTCGGCCTAACGGAAACCACAGCTGGAAGCAGGAGGTCTGCTCTGCTGGTGACAGCCTCCCTCCCCCCCGGGGCCCGTCATGGGCCAGATGAGCCCTGGATGGCAGCTCACACACCTCTGGGCTCCATCAGTCACAACTTCTCTGTAAGAAGAGAGACGAAGTTAAAGAGCTGCTTGTGGATGACTTGAGGGATTTCTCTTCTGTGGGAGGTCAATTGTATCATGTGACAGCCACATTTAGTACCCGACATGCTGTATACCATATGTGTTACAGGATCCCCTCACATATCAAACCTGTCATTGCAGGTGCAACACTCTTTCTTCTCTGTCTTACGAAGAATCACATGGATTGGAAACCCAACAGAAAACCACACCAGCACATCTGGTGCTTCAGCTTCAAGTACAGACAGAATAATACCCGAATAGAAAGCTCTACTGTGGCAATAATCCTGCTCCTGTATGCTGCAGCTGCATGTGTACTGTCTGCTAAGCCTGCTTTGTTCCTTCTGTGACGGAGATCAGTTTATAGCCTCAGTGTGAAACTGTGGAGGAAGAAAGCTCTCTCCTACCTCCCTGACTGACAGGCCTCTGAATTTATTTCTGCTATCAGCAAAGTCAGCATGAAGAGATGCCCCCTGAGTGTGCACACAAACATGTTTGATGCTCCAGGATATCGCTGCCGCTGCTGAATAGTAAAGGCAAGGATGGATGGTGGATGGTGAAACTTTTAGAAATAAACTGAACTACATAGTAGCAAATATTTAGAGTATATATGAAGCTTTTTTTTTTTTTTAATTCACTACAGAGAAAGACTATAATAGTCAATTAGTCAAATTACCTTCAGTGATCAATCGAATGTGATAAAAAAAAAAAATGTTTTGACTTTATGAAGCCTATGCATTGTTGTGTTGTAGAGATATCATCTGAAGTTAGCGAAGCTCCCTGGCTAGCAGTGTAAAACACCAACACTTCCCTGGTTTGCTCAACTTCAAGTTTGGACCACTAGCTGCACACCTAAGCGAGCCAACTTTCTAATCAAAGCTACTATTAGCAGCAATAAGCAGTTACTATAGCGATATGCTCTCCATTATGAGTTTTGAGTATTTTTTTAAATTCTCCCCCAAAAAACAAAAAATTGAAAAGGCATCATGGGCTCAATATCAGTTTCTTCTGTAATTTCAACCAAGAGGAGGAGACAGCAGGCAGGAAGTGCAATGAATGAGGTTTTTAAAAGCAATACAACAGGCAAACATGTAGGAACATCAGGGAAACACGAATAACAATATAATGGAAACAAAGTAGGAGAACACTAACTAGGCAGCAGCAGGCTAACAGAAAATTTGGCTGAACAAATCCTGAACTTATACACAAAAAAATAAAATAAACGAGGGGATGACAGACAGGTGGAAAAACACAGGTGAGGGAACTGATCAGACAAAAACACTGGAAACAGGGAAGTGCTAATGAGGGAGATGAAGAGCAGGTGTGAAGGGAAAGAACGCAGGTAACATGGCTGGGCTTATTAAACAGATACAAAACAGGTGTGCAGGGAAGATCAGGCTGGTGGAAAAATCAGGAGGGAAACAAAACACTGGAAAAACACAAATATACAAATAAACTAAAATGATAGGAACCTGACAAACATTTTGAAAAGCATCTTTTAGTATTCGTAGCCAAAATGCTTCTGTTGCCTGAAAACTAACAACAGGATTGAAAAACCTGAATTCTGGGACGGCAATTCTGAAGATCCACTGAGACCACCTCCCTCTGAACCTGGTGATTACAGTATTTCCATCAGTCATAGAAAAAAAGTTGCAGGCTGGCTAGACAGCTAGAGGAGGAAGCGATTAATGTTTAACCCCACTCTGTCACAAGGGTGAGCCCCTCGTTTGCGATTAGATGCAAGCTTCAGTGTAGTTACAGAAAATAGTTCCTACATGAAAGTTCTCACAACAAGGTCTGTGGATTAACTTGAGTAACCTGTTTATTGTTTCTGGAAAGAAAGAGACATCAACATTTTCAAATGTTGTTTTGCTTTTTTATTTAGCCGAGTGCCATCTAGTTCCATATATCTGCGAGAAGGCAGATTTCTGTTCTCTACTGACACAGATTGAAAAAAGAGGTGGAAAGAAGGTTAACCAGTGCTGTCTGAGTCATCTGGATGCCTGCTATTCAATGAGTAGCACCTCATTTGACCCCTGCCCTTTCATTGCAGCTGCATGCGCTGAGGTTATTTCCCTGTCACCTACAAGTGATGCAATCTGACTATCACTTACTGTCTTTTCACTGCAGTTCCTCTTGTGGGGGATTTGAACATACGGGCAGGATTGAGCCCATACATCTGCTGATCAGTGATCCTGATTGTTTTTCTATCCTCTGCCCTGCAAGATTCCCACGTACAGTAAAGCCATGCAAGAAGATAGATAGCCAGCTCCTGATCGCCCATCTGTCACTTCCGGCTGTCACCAGCACCGAACACTGGGCTCAGAGCGACTGTAGAAGCTCCTTCACATGAATTTCAGTGGCTGTCATAAGGCTTTTAGGCAAACACCGGGAAGGTCAAACTTCCTTTGTGGTATGTTTTCTGTCGTTTTGTTCAACTGTTATTCTGGTGAGGATAGCAGCAGAGGCTGAGAGGAAAACAGTGAAGTGAGTCGCACCTTAGGCACCGAAGCTCCCACTGCGCTCTGCATGTCCAGCTGGTTTTTAAGGCAGGTGTTTCCAAAACATCTCAAGACATTGCATGTGTGCTTTACTTCATCTTTTGTTTTCTTGCCAGCGGCAGGGGAAACTGTTTTCATAACTTGCACACAAAATGTTGGTATTTTTGGTCCTGGCACAAGTTTGGGGATATGGTCTGTAGGTCAGTGAGTCATCCATTCTTGTAGCTAACCCTGAATGAAGAGCCTGCATGTGTCAAAACTTGAGCTTCTTGTATCTTTGAAAGGTTATTTGCAGGTAAAGAGCAGGTCGGGCCATTAAAGGTGTCATTGGTAACGTTCAGCCGTTCCATCTTGATCCTACCATTGCAAAATACAGCTGTTGTTTTTGTCAGAGAAACAAACCTTGTCAGAAGCTGGACCCAACAGTCAAGATGAGGGTTAGGAAAAAACACTGAGAGAAAAACAAAGTAATTTTGGACCTGACAACTTTTAAAGGAGAGAGACTTTTATTCTGCACCTTTCTACAAGTTCTGTAGATGGTTTGCCTACATAAAATGTTGTAACTCTGACCTTTTAAGGCTGATGTTTATTCCATCAGTATTTTTATTAAGTTATTTCATTAATGTAAAACACTGAAGCTATCACCAGAACTGAAGAATTTGATTCCAGCTTTTAAAGTTCTAAAGTAATTTATATCTTATTTATAATTTGACAACGCAAACTGTTTAATATATGTAAACTGCTCCACGTTCTTATACTTTTAAATAAAAAAGTTAATGTAGGAAATCTCCTTTGAGAAAATCTTTAACAATGGGAGACATCAAAAGGTTCCACATCGAAAAGAATTCTGTATTGTGTATAAACAAGCGAGCAGGACTGCACTTGCGTGTCACATTCTGTAAATGTTAGTGGCTAATCAAATGGTTGTGCGCCCCTGGGCTCATGTTTTCTGAATATCATGTGTGCTTTTAATAAAACGGTGGCTTTGGAAACTCTCTTGGGAGCGAAAACAACTAAATATGAACATAAGATCCAAAAGGCAATACATGTAATTTTAATTATTTTGTGCGCCATGTGCGAGACCTCCTCCCAGCGGAGGCGTGAACTGCATTTGCACACCATCTTATTGTTGCCCTTTAGCGTATGACTAACAGTCACAAGAATATCATCTTCAGTATCTCATCCTGTTGCCTATTTTGTAATCTTGGAGAAGGTAACCAACGCCACTATCTGCAGGCGTTTCTTATGCACTGCTGTGAAATATCTGATGCAGATTGCTCTTTTTCGCCGCAGCTTTCTCTACAGTTTAAATGGGTTTATGTCCAAGAATAAAATAGCTGAGGAAATAGAGATTTATCAGCTACTGAATTCTTAAATTTAATTACTCTGAGACGTATTCCTCTCAGCCAAACAGTGTGGTAGACGTGTCTGCACATATCTTTGCATTGTAAACATTGGTATCAGAGTGTCAGGCTTGCCAGAGAAAGCCGTGGTACTGTGCACTTCTGTGTTTCCCCCGGGTTACCCAGCACCGCGTTGACATAGTTATTCCTGCTCGCTCATTCATGCAAACTCTCTCCTCCTCACTCCCTTGCCTTACACATCCTCCACTATTCCTCCCTCACTTGCGCTCCCCCTCCTGCTTTCCATTTCCTCTCTTGCAGACCCATTCATCCATAGCTGGTACATCGGTGGCTATGCCATGCACCATGCCTGACGTTTATGGGCTGCTCTCAGATCTGGCCCCCCCGCCCCATGGCAGCAGCACAGATTAAATACTTAACTTTATTCACCCCCCACCCCAACCCCCTCGCTCATGCCTGGCATTAAAAATTCATCCATTCTGTGTTGTGTTAAAAGCACATTACGCAAGACTCTAAATATACTCCCCCTCCCAGGCAGGAGTCGTTTGTCCCTCGCTGCCTTTACGTCTGTGCTCTGTCTGCGTACATGCATGCATTGTGTGTGTGTGTGTGTGTGTGTGTGTGTGTGTGTGTATGTGTGTGTGTGTGTGTGTGTGTGTGTGTGCGAGGTGAGGGCTTTATTCATTTCTCTGATGCTGCATCTATTTTATCTGTGAGATCCCAGGAGGAGGCCAGCGACGGTGTTCGGGAAAGTCCCTTGAGTGGCAACAGGGCTATACAGCAGACTGACAAACAGGTAGGGTAAAGTAAGGACCTCTCGAACCAACAAACACTAGAGCCTGTTTAGTTTTGTCATTCTGCACCTTTCTAGAAGCTATGTAGATTTATTATTATTTAAAAGAGATATGTCTATATACATGTTATCAGAGCAACATTTGAAGGGGCACTAAAGAGTTTTAGAGAAGAAATTCAAACACAGAATTTTGAAATGTACAATATTAATGAAGTAATAAAACAAACTCAGAAATATTTATCATTTTTGTAACTTAATAAACAAGCTGTTCTCAGAGGACAATGAGGTCCCTAGAACACTGTTTGAAGCTAGAAAGATGGCAGGGTCCGCCACATATAAACAGAGTGAAACCGCATGAAATTGCATGTTTGTTTATTTAGTCATTAAAGCGAAACTCTCGCTAAAAAGCAACCTAGGCTTTACTTGTGAATGTATATGAGTCAATCCTTTGTGTAAAAGCATAATTATGATGAAAGCGGCACTTTTAAGATTTACCGCAGTTTGTTTTTCGGGCAAGCTCTTTTTCAGTGGAGTGCTAGGGCACACGCTTGCATCAAAATCATTATTTTTAAAACCCTAAGAAGGCTCAACACAACATGAAACTTTACTTGTAGTATCACCAGGGGCTCTACACATGAACACGGGCATTGAGAACATTGTTTGTATACACAGAGTTTGAACAACTCACCGTAGCAGTAGCTTGTTCTGCTGGCAGGCGTCATGGCGGCCAAGAAGTGTCGATCTCCGAATGCGATGTAGCCTGGAGGAGAGTTAAGGTGGAATGCTACTGTCTTCCGGCAGTAACACCAAGCGATATCTCACATGGCTTTTCCGGCTTTTTATTTTAGTATTGTTTCTTATACGTGTCTCCTTTTTCAACTTCAAGGTCAAAATAGTTTTTCGCTAAGGACCATACAACGAATTATCCATGCATTCGTATGGAACTAAGCTTTAGGTGCGGTCCTCCTTAACTCTCCTCCGTGTTATGTCACATTTGGGGATCGATACTTCTGGGCTGCCATGACGACTGCCAGCGGAACAAGCTACTGCGAAGGTGAGCTGTTCAAAAACTTTCTTGTTAGCAAACTCTGTGTACATGTTCTCAATGCTTGTGTTCTGGTGTAGTGCCTCTTTCGTTGTAATTATGCTTTTACACAAAATTTTGACTTGTATACATTCACAAATAAAGCCTAGGTTGCTTTTTGGTGAGAGTTCCACTTAAATAATGCATTTTCAGAGCGACGCTTGTGACATCACTGTTGCTCTTTTTCTTTTTCCTGGCCGAGGCGATAACGTCATGCACCAGCATCATCCTCGTTCTGACGTCTCGATGTAAAACAGAAAATAAGCAGATAGTAAACCATGAATGGGCAGTGTCGATCATACAGCAGCGGTCGTCAAGACATTGTTGTCATAGAGACGAGACACACGTGCAGCGTCAACATACAGGTTTAAAACAGCACATGCTCACTTTTGCTCTCATGTTGAGGCTGGAGCTGGCTTGCCACGTTGAAAATAATATTTAGTACTGTGCCCTCACTTCTTTCACCTCTAAGAGCTCACTATTGCGGCTGAGTTTAACCATTGACTCTGAAGGCCGTCTATCACACAGAGATGGGCATTCAAAAATGAAGAAAGTGCTGCAGTGTGCATCAGTCTCTCCCCAGGCTGGTCTGCCTGTCTGCCTCCAGCAACAAAAGCTGACAGTCGAACCGTTTGATGCTCCCTCCTGGATGAAAAGCCGCTGTAATTGGCTGCCATTACAAACTCCACGTCAACCTTGACAGTGGCAGCGTAAAGACAGAAAAGACACATGTTCCCCCTTAACGTCTACTGAAATGCTGCTTCTGTCAAAAAAGCAAAATAAGTTCATTGCTGTGCAAATGTATGTTTCCTATGTGGCGTTTAATTTGTGTTCTGCATTGTTGAAAGGCAAAATATCTGCTAGACTCTAATTACTTTGATCTGTGTCTGCTGTCCTGCAAACCGGTTTTCATTTGCACCTTATTGTTCCGAAAAATGTCGTCTACTGAATCGTTTAAAACCCTTTTTGTCCCGTTTTTAATGTTCGTGATTCATCTACTCTCAGGTCCGTGATGTTAAGCACTATTGCTCAAGTATTAAGCATGTTTAATTCCCTCTATTGGATAAAATACAATGTGTAACTAATAAGTGTGGAAAATCCAATTTAAGCAGTGACATTCTGATGCGCTACACTGCACATACAGAAGTACACACTTAGACACACAGTCCTCTGGTGCTCTGTGCAGCTTGCAGTAGATTTTCGGTGCAGAAGTTCAGTACATCTAACCATGATGAATATCGCAACGCTGGCTTTGACAGAATAAAGGGTTTGTTCTGTTTTTCCAGTTCGCTCCACATGTGACACCTCGTGCTTGCCAGCTCATCTCTCCATAGACAACACCTGCCAGCTCTCCCTGCCAGCCCGCACTGATGTGTGGCATTCCTAACTCGATCACGATCGTGAAACACAACACCTGCAATCTACAGAAAGTAGAGGAAGCTGCCAACTTCCTCCCATGGTGAGACATGTTTCTCTCTCTGTCTGTCTGTCTCTCTTTCTTCCTGTCTCTTTTTTTTTGTCGCCTCTTGTCACCATCTGTAGGCAGGTGTGTGTGTGCAAAGTGTGACACTGAGAGAGATGGGTTTTTTTAGGGGATGCAAGGAGCAGAAAACTGATTCTACTGTGCCCTACAAAGGCTTACAGCAGTTACTAGGGAAACAAGGAAACAGATCAAACGGCTGGCCAACCAAATGCACTGTGGGTAGCAAAGCAGTTATGGCCTTATTTAATGTATATTGCTAGTGATTTCTGTAGACACATCATTTTTTAAAAATACCACAGAGCTCTCAAGTATTTTCCTCAAAAACGTTATCATAATAGTTAATCTATCATTTCAAAAACATGTATGAGGTCCAAAATCATTGTTTTAAGTTTGTGACAGTTGCCTCCATAACACCATTGGTATCATGTGAAAAAAAACAAACACATAAATATGGCTGATTTCTAAAGTATGTGTCTATGATACTGTAATGCATGTTATGTTATGTCATGTTAGTTTGCTAAAGTAATCAATGATATTGTTAGCTAGAGAAAATCTAAATGTAAACGTATTGCTCATTACATATCTGTACGGTTTTGTTGTCTAAAAAGTTGAAATAGATGAGTAATTAAGAAACATTCATAAACCTATTTTAGATGTATTTGCTCTCATTCAATATACTCTGTTTTTCTTTTCTATCAGTGTTTTAAAGGTTCTTTTCCATGTAAAAGTTAAAAAGGTCAAAGTCGGCACCAACAGAAGCTCCTCTCTCCCACAGAAAACACTGATCCTGAAACACATCGTCAGTAGTCCCACATTTAAATGTGTGACTTTGTGACATCACGCTACATCACTACTACACTTGCTTTGGTTGGCTTCTGGAGTTACTGCCATTTTTACATCGCTTTCATTCTAAGATAGTTCAAGATGTTGAACATGTTGTCAGAAAATAGAACAGACATTTAAAAGTTACAATTTAGTCATAGTAGCTCAATTTTGACCAATATTGTAGCTACTGTGCTTTGGCTTTGTGGGGCTAGTACTCCACACACCAATAAACGCTTCCTGCACTTAACATTAGATAAGCCACTGTGCCTTGACATTAATAAAGTTGCAAGCAAAGAATGGGGGTGTAGGTATACATACAGTGTATGCTGCAGTGCAATGCCAAGAGCATCTATTAATGAGAAGAGGCTACATTGTAGAGGAACATCTGGTCCCTCGTGGCCAATTCGTCTACTTGGGCACATTGCGTATCCAGTGTCCCCTTCCTCTCTCTCCTCAGCAGAAGGCTTCCTGAGTGACAGTAGTTTGCCGTGCGTTGGTCTGTTCTCTCTTCCCATGGGTCTAATTTGTGCAAGCTGCTTTTGAATTGTTGCAAAGAAGATGCAGGAACAAAGCCAGCTGAGGGGGCTGGGGCGTGTGGGACCTGCTGTTCCTCTGTGCCTTCAGTTGTGATGCCAGTTAATCTAAATTCTTCTGATCTTCCCTGCAACCCTTCCTCTTTCGGCCCGAAAGTATTTCGCCCCGCGTGTGCACTGTTTGGTTATATAATGAAGGTGTGAGGTGAAGAGGTTAGTGGGGTAAAGCTTGAGTGCATGACTTTTGTGCATCTCAAATGACTCCTGCTGCATAACGGAAAACTAAATGTGTCACTTGTTATCTGATTATTTTGCAACAACACGCAGCACTGCATACTCCTAATTGGTATTTACACAGCTTCATCAACAACATCGGTGCAATTACTTCCCCTGTCTTTTTTCTCACCATGTCAATATTCACCTGACATTTGCAGCAGCAGCTAATGATATCCTTCAAAGCCTTTGACTAAGCCATGACTCAGAGTCTATGTTCCTTCAGGGAAGAGCCCTGATTTTAAAAGTACAAGCATCGTGCAGTTATTTTCTCTGCAGGAGACAGGATGAATCAGCAACATCTGAACACTGCAGGAGAAAAAGTCAAGGGAATGAGCCGAGGCCTTCAAAGTGTCAGTTTTGGAAAAAAAAATGAAAAAAATAAAGCCTGACTGCTTGTCAAGTGAAGATTAGTCACCTGCAACTTAAAAAGAGTCGGGGTGCAGAGCTTCTGTGAAAAAGAAATGTAACATGTCATTCCTCTGCCCAAGGAGAGCTCAGTTTGCCTTCTATGTAGCCTTTAAGACCTGGATCCCCTATAGCAAGAGAGGGGAGCTCCTGTCCTGACGACTCAGCTGTAATGACATGCCAATTTACAACTCCCCAAGACATGAAGTAGACAGTCTGCAGCATGCAAACTGTGGCGGTGACAGTGCTCAGTGTGTTTAAACCAGGAAAATTGATATATCGGTATCACTTCTTCAAGATGATCCCAAATACGAAATGAAATGTGTAGTTGTGTTTAATGTGTAAAAGTTGTGGAAAATGAAACCTGTCTTCAGTCATTCATTGTTCACTGTTGATTATATTATTGTTTGTACACCATAACTTAACAAACGTATGAATTTTATTAAAGTTTTTGTCTTGTTTTCATCATTTTTGGTTTTCGTTTGTGTATCAACTATAACATTATACTCGCAAGTTCATTCCTGGGATGTAAGAACATGTCAACTTTGCAAGGAAAAGGACTCCAAATAGTACAAGAAATATGGACACACAATCATATGTGTTTTAAATCCACAATATTTAACTTCTCCTGTTTCTCTCACAACAAAACAAAAGATCCTTGCCAAACACACAGAATCGCATTGGATTCTAATATTATCTGGAGCTGTATACTGACGGGAGCAGAGCTGAATGTGGATTTATACTCACTCCTGTTGATCGACGCGACTGCAGCAGTGATCCACAGAGGTGACCTCCATTGTCAGGTGTGTATGCACTGAGATGTTGACTGTAGGGGAAATTTTACCTTATGATTGGTATGTAAAAGAGAAAGAGGGGAAAAACACAAGAGAATTGGAGTCATCTGGCTGTTGGGTGCGAATGGAACGTTCTGCAAGTAACACAAATAAAATACAAATCACCCCGTGGTCAAACTCGTACATGTAACAGGAGGCAAACATTTCCTTTGCTTGTGATGAGCACAACATTAAACAACCTTCATTGCTGATGAAAATCTGTATGACATGAGTGACTTGGGCACAAATATTGACACCAAGTTGATATTTTAGTTGTATTCACCTTACGTTTCTGTTTTTCCTTTCCCACTATCTCCTGGAAATAATAGTGATAGGCGACTGAAGAAACTGACCATTATCTTGTACGCAATTTAATGTAAGCAACCAACTACATGAAATCACATCTGTATATAACTAATTTGTAAATAGATTTTAAAGGAAACATACCATCTGGATTGTGTTATGGTGCTATGTTCACAGTAGTGACTTGCTATAGTTCAGATTAGATGGGGAAAGAATAACTGCAATTAAATGTTAAACATCCTGATAATTTTTAAAAATTATTATTTAACCAAGACCACATCGTCTCCCCTTTACCTTAACCAAGAGGCAAATCACATGATTAAAACAAGATTTAGTTGTTCTATTTGATAGGGTGTTTTGCTACAGGCAGATGTTGTGGGGAAAAAGGAATTAAATATGCTGTGAGTGCAGATATAGATTTTGCAGCTATTATCAATATCATCATTCTGCAACTCTGCAGATATATTTCCTCATTATGCTGATATAAAAACTCAATCCGGGAGGCATTACGTTTATTAGAAAACATATTTGCTGTTGCAAATTAGAAGTAATTCCTATGAGACAGGGTTGTTGGAGAGGAAGAAGCGAAGGCGAACAGGGAAATTATTACCAAAACTGCTCGCCAAAATCCACCTCTGTTCACAGACTGACCTCCTGGTTTAACCTCGACCTACTGTATTTACGGTACTTGTGCACTGACAGTTTTCCCGTGCAATGGGGGATTATAATCGACTATATGTGTCTGCTCACTCTCAGTTTTACTTCCCAATAGATAATCTGATAAACTGGCTAAAGTGTTGGCTTGTTTACAAGCGGCTTGATCATCTCACTGCTCTTGTGTCAAACTTTGTGGATGTGGTGCAGATGCAGATCTCAGCAATTAACTTGGCTAAGACTATAAAAGCACAGGAAAAATAAGGAATGCAAATGTTTAGACGCATGAAATGCAGCACAGTAAAGACTGTGATCTGTGCTACTGCAGACCCTAATGTATACAGATTCAGTATATACAGTGACACACACACACACACACACACACACACACACACACACGCTGCAGATGTCAAGATAACAAGCTGAAATTTAAGGTCTGTGAGCCCAGGGACTCTGAAAATCTTTCCTTATTTACGGACTATCTGACGATTCCTCTGTCATTAGCGTGCCTTTAAAACAGCTGTACTTGTCAGAGGAATGCATGAGAATAATCTCCTGGAGAGCTAAAGCACATAGTATTGCCCAAAAAAGCACAACACACACACACACAAAAAAAAACACACCCCTATTCATACAAGCCATGAGTGAGCGAACCGATGAAAGCTAGATGCTGGGAAGTTTATTGCAACATCTGTAATGATCCATGGTGGAGAAGGATGGAGCATAAATCAAAGAGACATCTAGCTAAAGACAATGGGAAATTAAATTGGGTAATGGAGTGTGGGAATAAACTGGGGAAAAGCTTGCATCGAATTTCACCATGCAGCAGAACTATTGACAATAACAGCAGAAGTCCCGCTGAGAGGCTGAAACGTCTCTCTCTGAGTCTTCTGCTCGTTTTTTTTTTTTATTAAACAGGAAGGGCATTGTGTTTCAGGACACATTGTGGAGCACTCTGATCTGGTTTTAGATCAAGGTTTTAGACATTGGTTCTTATTTTCTCCTGTCCACAGGGCAGTTTAATCCTTTCCTGTAGAGCACTTATGGTACTAGCACAATAAAATATAATCAAGTCCAATTACTGAGGACTACAGTACAAATTATATTAACATTATTTTTTTGTAGTCTCTAGTTACCAGGCATCCTAGGAGCCTGTATTTCTACAAGGACTTCTCAGAAAAATCATAAAATGAGTAAACTTTAACAACTAAATACAGTGCCAAACAGAAATGGCTGAAGCTGGAAAAACTACAAGGAGTTTTATCAAATGTTTGGTACCTTTGGATTCAGGACAACTTTGATCTCAGTTTGATGTGTAAATCTCTTATTAGCATGTCAAAAAATGTATCCATTTACGTTTACCTCTCAGCTCTCTGTTTTTCATCTTTGTCAGTGTTGATTTTGTCCTAATACCTAATGACTGACTAGGCCGATATCCACTCACAATGGTCTGTATCACCATCCCCAAAACCAAATGCCCATTGAAGCAGATATGGACCTTTGTCTTCCTGTTGCTTGTTGGTTAGGTTTAGAAAAAAACTTGTGGTGTGGGTTGAAAAAAGAAAGTTTGAACACGTTGCGTACATCACTTAAAGTGCTGATGGACAACTGTTTTGCTTCCACTTCTGCTGGAGCAGCTGCCGATAGCTCACATGTCTGTAGAAAAATGTCACCATCAGCATTGATCGGTTCCCTATAAACCTCGCTTTAACTATGTTATCCGGTCTGCCACAAGGCGTGAGTTTTCCTGCAAAATCCAATGTTGGATTAGGGCAAAAAGGAAACAAGTTTGCCAATCGCTTCACCAAGACAGGGAGGAGGCATTGTTGTCCCTGTTTTTTTTTTTCAGTCCCTATGTAATGCTGTAACAACTGGAAGAAGTGTGAAAACTCGACACTGCTAACGAGAAGGCTGATGGAGCATTCCCTTGATGGAGAGTGCTGGTGTTGTGTCACAGTCTGGTCCCTTGCTGATATGTGTTTACCCTTTTTCCACTGGGACTTGAGACAGTTCAAACTGGTGTTCTTTACACTGCACAGTAAGTAACAAAACCTGCCTGCTTAGTAATAAAATTGTGTTTTACTCTGCCTTTATCTAGCGCTGAGATCAGGGTTTCTGGGTCAAATTGCGCTTCATATGTTTGTTTTTTCCTCTTTACTTAAGCCAAGCTGTTGGCAGTTGCCATGGTACTGATGCAGTGATTGTGACAGCAGACTTCTGCTAGAGATCGTCACCTTACGACAAATAACCTTAAATCTGGGTGGTAATAAGCTGCTTTCACAGTTTGGTTGGCTTCTTTAATGTCGTTTTTCTGATGAGGACAGGCCGGTCGTAACAGTTTCTGCAGCAAGCTTTGCGTTTCCATCCCGAACAGAAAGAATTCTGTTGGGCTTTTCTGTAACATGCTAAATATAGTTCTGAGTCATTTGTAGTTTAGCCTCTCAGAAACTTAATACATGAAATCTGATGTATTCAGCTCCTGTTCCTCCTTCGCGCGGAGAGTTCCAGCTTTTACACATTCAACATTTCTGTATGGCATCCCAGTCCTGGCTGTTTTTTATTTACTAGTGCATTTGCAGCTCGAGCCTTCCTTTAATGATTTCAGAGACAAAATGAGACAACCGCTAACAATGGTCCCATGAGTCTGTTCTCCACAACGAGCGCGATGCCGTCCACAAAACAAAATGAGTCTGACATCTCCGAAGAAACAATAGCCTCGCTGCCGTCCCCGGGAGATGTGATGAGATTTGCGAGCGTAAGAACACATCACTTGGAGCAAATCTCCAGCCTTAATTCAAGAATTTATATAATACAGTGGTTTTAATTAAAGGAGACTAATTAAAGAGACATAAGAACAGGAGGGAGGTGGGTTTTTTTTTCCTCGTCTGACAGGTTTCGTTCCTCACTTATTGTGTCATTTTATAGGCCGGAGGCAATTCTGAGTCAATATCTGCTGATTTAACAGTATTGCTTTGGAGCAGCCTTCCAACATGCATTAATGCAGCGGAGGACGCTGAGCGAGTTGGAATTACAGACGGACGGTTGGACAAGATGGATGCAAACCAAGAGGGAGATGATGGGTGATGATTATCTGGAGTGAGAAGGATGACAGCAGGCCCCAGACGGTCACCAGACAGCTCCTGACTGGGCGTTTTGTCAGTTCGAAAGGACACGCTGCCAACACCTCGTGCCTATGTGTGTGTGCTGTGAGTAAAGCTATGCGTCCCGTCATTTTGCATTTAAATCTAATTACACCATATTAATTCAAGCGATCTGCGTGCACGTCCGCCTTCGTCGCAGGCACAGCTGAAGTTTTTTTTTAGCTTTGATAGTCAGACGTGATGATAAATACAGAGCATCATGCAGTTGTTATTTTTTTGTTTTTGTTTTTTTGCCCTGGAGGGTTCTGGCTGTGGGCAAAGAGAAAAAGTAAAGTCAAGAGCTTCCTCTCTAGACCTTTTTGCACTGGAACTAGAAGTTGTTTGAAATTCTCTGAATCTATTGATCATCCTGCAGGAGCGCAACTCCTGCTGTGCGCCTGCTTGTGTGTGTGGGCGAGTCTTGAACAATTTAAAGTCCAACTTTATGTGCTGAGGTATTTCCTCAGGTGAGCGCAGGGGGAACAAACAAGGCTGGTTATAGGTGAATAACCAAAGATTGAGCTGGCGAGGCGCTGGGAGCTGGAGTGAGAGGACTCGGCGAACATCCATCACTCTGCTCAGGGTTGATTGGTCATGCCTAAGGATGAGGAAAGATGGACTGTCACTTTCCACAGAGGAGAGGCGTCTCTGTGCGGGGGAGTCTGAGCGCTGGCAGCGAGCCAGAAGGCAGCAGAGGTTGAGATGAGGACAGAGTCTCTTTTGTTTTAGGACCTGGCTGCGCCCACCACCCTGAAACGCTCATCGCTGTGATCCTGCACCATCTGAGAGAAGAGGCCTTTGTTTCTTCCTGGCATCAGCACATCTGCTTGGAAACCTTGACGCTGCTCGGCTGTGTTTGCAGCAGTATTCTTTGAACCAGATACCAGCCAGGCAGCCAAATTCCTCTGCCATGTTATTTCCGGTAGCGGTGCCCCAGCTACCCGTCTGCCTCTGCCTGCACTCGTGGGACGTGGAGGAGAGTCTGCTGGGTCTCCTCAGAGATGACTGCTGTCCGTTAAATAATTTAGTGCAGCCACAGAAAGCCCAGAGCAGTGAAGGACAGAGGCAAAACTTCTGAGCTACTGTAACCAGCAGCGATATAAACCCAGTGACCCTTGGTTTACCTTCACAGCTCTGTGTGGTTATTGCATGGAAGAGGTGTTTTTATATCTGTGTGCACACAAGGCTAAAGAAACTACCTTGAAAGTTGCAAACATCATTTGAAAAAGCAACTCCACATCAATACCTACTTGTACACTCTGACCAGGATACAAATACACAACATGTTTGGGTTTGAGTTTAAAAACCAGAACCAAACATTGCAGAAAATACAGGGACTTTCAACATTTAGCTCTGTGTAAAATCAGGGAAATTAAAGATTCGCTCATCATCTGACTTGTTCAAGCCTCAACGATTAAACACGGAGTATTGCAGGCAGGCAACCGGGTGGACACGGTCAGGGCGCATCAACTGGACTCCTGCAGCAAAGTAAAAGAGGAGGGTGATCAAAGGAAGATGAATCAATATGTGAGATGAGATTTAAAAATGAATTCTGGCTGTTATATAGAGAGTAGCTCAGCTAATACAACCTCACGACGCTCCAGCTTTATATACTTTTTGTGAGTGTTCGTCTCGGATGGGGTCGGGTTGGTGCAGGATGTGATATTCATGAAGTTTTTTTTCTGCGCGTCTCTTATTTGCATTTGGATGTGCCTCAGCAGGCCTGTGCCTGTTATTTTAGGTTAAGAGAGCATTGCAGCCTTTGGCTAAAAATGCCAGCCAGCAGTCAGCAATTAATCGCATTTATTGTAATTGCACTCAAAAGGCTCAATGTGCTGGATGCAAAAAAAAAATGTGGAGGGAAATTTGAGAAGCAGCCAGGAAACAGAGCGGGAAGAAGAAGAACCAGCGGCGTCAAAGGTGGAGGAACACACAGTGGACTGTTAAAGAAGTTGATGTAGATGCTGTGACTTCACCCATGGCCAATTATAAATAACTGCATGATTGTGAAACTTTTTACAAAAAAGGACTGTGGTGAAGATCTAGTGAGGTTTAGGGATAATAACACTTGGTTAGAACTTGAGAAAGATAATGGTTTGGGTAAAAATGATCCTTCACGTAAGATCATCTGGTCTGAGCTTACCATCTAAACAGAAGCTGATTTGTTGACTGCCTATTTAAAGACTCAAGTCTGACAAACTGGCCGTTGCCAATTAGGTTAGCAATGTGCATCGATCATTCCTGTTAACCTCGATATTTATTTGTTCCTTTTATAACCCAAAGCTGAACAAGACATTTAGGTGCCAAAAATTTTACATTTAACTTTTTATGAACGAAAAACACTCTGCGAAAGGGTAAACATTCTAAGACAAACAGGAACAACATCCAAAAATGTGTTCACTTCTAGTTAAATGTACAAAGAACCACAGATATGCAGTTTTATCCAGACTGACAGGTCACTATGGTAAACACACCTGACAGCGTACCCTTTTTATATTCTATTTCTTCAGTTGAATTATGGAAAGCAGCAACCCCAATCACCAGAATAACTGTTTGCAGTGAACATGTCTGCAAACCACAGTTTCATTATACATTTCTTCACGTTCAGTTTCCTTTTTTAAAGCGCTGTGCTTATGATCTGGTCAGGTTTAGGCATAAAAAACCTCTTGTTTACGGTAAGGAAAAGATCATGTTTTGGCTTAAAATATCTAATACCCATATAAAGTGTCTGCATATTGAAATTTTTCTGCCTATTTGTCCAGTTGCATGACATGACTATTGTCTGACTATATGCAAGTTTATTGAGGTGAAAGGGTTCATACATGTGTATCACGTTTCCTTGGTCGTGTTTTTTTTGTATACAGTGATTATTTCATTCAAAACTTTCTGTAGACTTAGTTTAATGTTTCTCTGTACTGGCTCCCACATGACCTTGAAGGAAGAAAAACAAAAGAAAATGTTAGAGAGAAAGGGACAGAAGCTCTTTGTCAACTGTTTGTCTCCCGGTGACATTCAAAGGTGGTATTATTTGTTTTTCTTAATCGTAACCGTTCAGTACACAGTGTCTCCTCGCGTCGCAGCACAGAAAACCTTGACCTTGAGGGAGCAGCTTCTCCTTCACTGTCGCCTCCTTTATCCATCACAAGTGGTGTGAATATCTACTGCACAACAACCTTTGATATTCACACCAAGAATCAAGCTAACCTGACCTCTCCACAAGCAGCACCCACCCCCACATAATCCCACAACAATGAAGAAACTGATATTAATGCGCCGTGGAGGCTGGAGGTCTGCTGCAGCCTATCAGCACCCACAGGCGAGGGGGCTCAGCTGTCATTTACATGCTAATGGTGTTAGGAGGCGAGGAGAACAGGGCCGGGACAGGGGGCCACGGCCGCGGTGCAAGTTGAGGAGGATTTTCGAGGGGGCCACGGCGCGGCACACACAAACGCACGGAGTGGAAAAACCATCTGCTGGTCCTCATCTGGTCCAGCCAGCAAGTCCATTTACACACTGCTTAATCAGACGTGTCTGTTGGACGCTCCTCCTCGTCCTCCTCGTCCTCCTCCTCTTCTTCTCTGGCACACAAACACTGCCAGGCCTCTTTCCAAACACAAATCAGCCGGTCTCATTTCCTGAGCTGCTGGTGTTGTGCACCTGGTTCTGGTCGTGATTAAATGTCTCGTCGCCTTCTGCTCGTCTGCTTTTCGCTGTGAGCGTTAGACTGAGCGTTTGTTGACGTCTGTGTGCGAAACATTCAGATGTTCTGTGCACCGAGGTCATTATTGACATGTTTTGCTGCCGTGCGCTTAATTCAAGGCTGGAGCATAAGAAACCTTTATTTTTTCACCCACACTCTCGCTGTGTGTTGTAGGTGTAACGTCCTCTGTTTAGTAGATGCAATTCCAAAGGTTGGTGTGGGTGTTGGTAACTTCAGCCATCCAGAGAAAAATAAGAAAAAGCCCAAGAATAGCCACACAGAGTCATGATTGGACTTTACTGTGGAACCGCACAGATTGTCTTCCTCTGGCTAATCACAACGCTGCTTATGAATAGAGTCAACAAGCAAGATTTTAACACATTGACTTGTGAGTTTTAGGCAGATTTAGTTACTTTCAACAGACGCATGCTAGCTGTTTACCCTTCAGTTTCTTCAAGTTACCTTTCTTAAGCAGGTTCATTAGACATTACTGACAGGACATAGTGGTGATCAGCTCACTGAAACAAGGATATGAAATACCCTAACTGCCTTCACCAAGTAGGAATATCGCTCTTCCAACTTCGGTCTGTTCATGAGCTTTTCAGTCGTAATGTGGAAACGACATAAACGCTACAAAGCAGGGTCGGTGTACATAACTTTCAAACTAGTTAAGTTAATAACAAAATAGCAGCTTAATAATTGCATTTTAGCCTGAAGCCATCATCTGCATGTTCGTCGTTTACCTACAAGAACATAAGATCTCTAAGTGCCAGAGTTTTGTTTATTTTGGACTCATCTTTGTCAGGATGTGGACAGCAACTAACAGTTGCAAACTAAAACCATATTACAAGTGAGCAATGAATCAACATGCAAGACAAGAATTAATAAAACGTTCACTTTCCTCCGCCATATCTCTGCGTTTTGGCTCGAGCACCGACTTTTCTGGTGACCTTCCACGTTGTGCTCTGACTCAGTGGGAGGTGCATGTCGACTGTCTCAGTTGTGATCTTGCTTCTTGTTCTTCTTCTTCACGTGCATGCATTATATATTGTCAAGGAGAACTGCGTGTGGGTGGTGCCAGATTTGGACTGGGTGTTCTGCGTGCGTATCAGGCGCCATCCATAATTTATCACATAAAGATGCCATTGCAAATTACCTCCCATATATGAGCAGATATACTGAAGACATCACATAATACGAGTGTGACATGTGTGAGTCCGCATCTCTGGCTCTGTCAGCAGACAACTGAACAGGTGCGATATTTGGTCATGCCTCATAATACGCTGAACGGCAGTCAACAACTGTGCTGATGCTAACATTAAAAAGTGATGACAGAGAAGGTTAGCAGTAACATAAGGTTTGTACAGCCACAAAGACGATGTTACTTAATCTGAAAGAGCTGTGAATGAGTAAATAGTCAGTAAATTTGAGTAAAAAACAGATGTAGCTTCTGCATAAAAACCGTAATGTCAGAGGGCGATTTATAAATAACATGAGGTCCCCTGGAAATGCAGCACTAGTCCAGTGCGAGCAGGACTACAGAGCTTTAATTTAAGCATAATGGTCACCGAACAAATCACTTGTGAAACTCCCAGTTATTGTGTGTGATTAGAGGGAAAGTTACCCTGACATTTTGAAAACTCCAAAACGGGGAAACCGGATCGCCTTTACAAGTTTCTAAAAGTTTATTATTGCTTTTCACTCTCGAGCCAAAGTGCTTCTGAGGACATTTTTTCCCTCGAGATCTGTACCCGAATTAATGGATCCACAAAGCTCGTCCTGGGGTGCCGTAATGGCTAAGATCACATAATGCAATAATTCCCCTGAAACCAGTGTTTTTCATGGTTGACAGGCAGCAGGCATTTAGATTTAGAAAGCTTACGTCCCATATTTTTTCAGTCATATCTGCTGGAAGCAAACTGGGTCCGGCACTGGCCTACTTCTCTCCCTTTATTTTGGGCAGCCCTTTAGAAAGTATTAAACAGACGAGAACAATGCAATGTTTTGAGTGGCAGCGTTATGAAATACTCTCGCGGATGAGGGCCACATCTGTCCAAATTGTTGTGGGAGAGGACTGGAGCGGCATCAATCATGTGAGTGATGTAGACCGTGATGATAATCAGACATCGACTGGTGCAGACAGAGAGGAAATAGAGTTTTATGATGTTACAGCCTCTTAATGTCGCGTCTGTAATTCCATCATTTCCTGGATGTAGCTTTTTGTGCGCCTGAGCGCCGGGCACAGCACTTGACTTGACATGATTTAAAGAGCTCGAGTGATTGTAAACCACACGCTGGCCGCTCAGACCACCTGTTTCTGATGAATTCCTCAAGTGGTCTTAGCTGCGCTGACCTTTGAATTGGTTTGGTTTTTTCACCGGCACTTTGTGAGGATGACTGGACACAATTACTCTTTTCACCATCTTCTAAAATTCTACGAAAACACCCGCAAGAACACGTCCCTTTATCGCCGACTCGCTCAAATAAGAGGTGTCTTCTCATGTGCAGCTCCTGAAAAGATTCAGATAAGAGAAAGTAAAACGAGTCTGCTGGTTAATGTTGTTTTCCCACAAACCTTGGAGAGTAGACACATCTGCCCTCGCCCTGTTTCAAGAAATCAAAAGGGCCAAAGAGAATAAAAGCTGAGGGAGGGATGATTTAACAAAACTAAAAAAAAAAATAAATAAATAAAAAAAAGCAGATGCACGAGCGGAGGCAGCCATATTGACTTCGCCGGCTTTCAAGTTGAAAGCCAGAGAGGGCATCCCTGACATCCTGCGCCTCTTTGATGTGATTAAGATGGATTCGAACTATCCCTCAGTGAACAAAAACCTCTCAATCACTCTGCTAATGGCCACTATCGAAACCATGAGCGCTGCAGAAAAGGAAGAAGACAATAGCATTGTTTCATTATGAATGTGAACTCATTTAAAGGGGCTGTGTGTAACAATTTCTGAATTTCATTTAATAATCACTTTATTATTGGACATATGTGTGTGTACAGTAATGTGATTTGAAAAATTAGACCTTCTCAGTCCCTCTTGGTTGACTAAACAAACCTTTGGATGATTTGTTTAAGTTGTTTAATGCTGCTGGACTGTGGATTTCTTTGTGAAAGACTCAGTTTGGGGTTTTCCATGACAGTCCTAAGGATGTGACTCCAAGTTAGAAAGTCAGACCTTCTCCAGATGTTTCAGTGGCAACCACAGTTTCACATTGTTTCACATGAAGTCAAACCGTCTATAGCCGCGTTAGTGGTGACCAACACTGGCTTTTTTTGTCTCAGGAAGACAGACTATCTCCAGATGTCTTTGTGAAACACAAAACCAGGTGTTTTTTCACGGGAAACATGGACCATCTGCATCCGTTTTGGTGCCAATCACAAGCGGCTACTTTTCACAGGAAGTCAGACCTTCTTCAGGCATTTTATTGGCGACCAAATCTCAGTGTTTTTCATGGGAAGTCAGAGAATCTCCAGCTGGTGACCAAAACAGGTATTTTAAGTAAAAACCATGATGTCTTTTTAGTTAGTTTTTTAGTTCAGTTTTGTGTCATAGCCTAAGCAGCATAAGTACAGCATTATGACAAAATCTGAACATAAATAAACATAAAGTTTCAACATAAAGAAGTGTTTAGTTTGTGGTTTTGCAGGAATGCACTGAGCTAACATTTATTCTGGCAAATCAGGATGAACATAACCTGACAACCGGCTTCCAGCTCAACACAGAAGCTCCACAGAACCCCTTTAACTCAGGATCGTTATGAATGGTCTTTTTCATCCGTGCTTGAGTGAGAAATGGAAAATCCAATATTTTAAACATGCATAAGGTGTTGCAAATTTTATGTGCAAATGTGATCATCCATGCAAGTACTCCCTCCAACTACAGAATCATCATCTAATACGGACTAATCCACAGCAACAAAGCCAACTAATCACATTAAGGTAGTCCACTGTGAGTCATTCTGCCACCGCAGAAAAAAAAAAAAAAAAAAAAAATGCTCCAGCTTTTCACCAGAAGTAGTGAAAGGCTGAATCACCAAGTAGCTTTAAGCAACAAAAAAAGGGAAGACTTTCAAACGACTCTGTCTATCAACGGCAGAGCTTGAAGCCGTTGTCTGGAGTTTGCAGGGAGAAAGTCACGCTCTGTCTAAAAGGAAGAAGTGCTCTAAATCCATTTCAAAGATGAGGGCAGACAGTGACGGAAGAAAAAAAGTAATGAATATTTTACAGGCAGGGAGTGCAGAGCTGCACTCCAGGTGACACTGGCGTTTATACAGCTTATCAGAAAGCCATCGCCCCTCGAGCACGGCCGGGGCGAAGCCATGTGTCTGATTGTTTATCAGCAGCCTGCCGGTGGGTCCCCTCCGTTACCTGCACGCCGCCTGCATCAGGCCACTCACAGGGACATTATGCTGTAAATTGAACATATAAATGGCCCTTTTGAAATGGAGTGCTGCTGTTGGAGTTTAGCTCTGAATGACTCAGATTAGAAACGGGCCATATGTGGAAGCTGTATGTCTGCAATATGGTGCCGGTTCCCTGTAGGAGGCGGATATGGATTTCCGCAACGTTTACTGTCAAATTATGAAATATATTAACTCTTTAATTTCCCTTTTAGGTGTCTTTGAAGTTGGATAAATAATCTTTTTTTTTTACTCATGTAAAAGCAAAGCCACAGATCTATTATTTATTCATTTGTATTTCTGCTGCACTGATTTTGCCCTTTCATGTGAATCCAAACATCACACGATGGTCACATGGTGTGAGGCTGTGATGTACAGCATAAAGAAGTCCTGTCCTCGTGATGAACTCCTGGGCTCGTGTGTTCACTGGTAAGTTTATGTTGATGTTATTTTTTAGCTCTTGCTAATATCTTCAAGTTTTCCTGTCGGCTCACTTCGTCATATGAGGAGCAGAGGGCCAAACAGGTCTGGTTACTTTGGTTGTTGTTTGTTGGAAGTGAGTCCGTCTTCTTTCTTTTGAGGCTCTTGTTCTAACTTATTGAGATAAGTAGTGTTTACCTTTGTACTGTAATGACATTAAATACTTTAATGCTTATATTGTTTTGTGTTTATTTCACTGTTCTGAGGGTTAGGGTTCGGGTTAGGCATCATGTGATTATCTATATCAGCTTATTACAGATTTTCCTCTAAGACAGTCTTTAATATATGTAGATATTTATGGAGGTGTTGTGAATGGTTCATAAACACAACTCAAAACTCCTTGTACAATTTAAAGTGTGTTTACAGGTCTTGGGGAGGACGACTGCATATGTGAAAAAGTGGTGTAAAGTCTTTTTGTGGCTCCAGAAGAAGCTGCATGTAATCTGATGAGTTGCATTATGGGTAATGTAGGCATCTGTTTCATGGTATTTGCCTTGTGGCTGTCTGTACAGGGAGGAAAAATGGGTAAACACGACAAGACCTGCTGCCTGCATACAAAACCGTACTTTTCCATATAACCCAACATAGTATCATAGCAGTTTGGGAAACTGTCATGAAATATAATTTTTCTTGACTTGACTTTCTTACTTAATGCCTCTATTCATGAACCATGTTCACCGCTGTCACACCAGAATCCTGGGTTCAGTCCAATCTGTGGTTACTGCTAGGCAACAGAACCACATATTTTAAAGTTTTGTAAAGGATATTTTCATCAAGCAGTCACAAAATATAATCTACAGTCTTAATTTTGGTCAAAGTTATGGAAAGATTGTGATGATGTTTGCGGAAAATGAATGTTTACAGGCTTCTGTAATGGGGCTTCTGTATGTGGAAACAAATTTTGTCATGAAAAAATTGACAATTCAGTGATGGAATGTAAGGGAAGTACTTGCTGGTTTAGGTATCAGTTTTAAGGACTTGTATTTTACTAGAGTGCTTCCATTTTCTGTTAATATATTTTGGAGACAAATATTGTTCTTTTTACTTAACAACATTTATTTGACAACTTTAGTCACTAGTTACTCTGCAGATCCCTGCATCACAGCAAAACGCAATCAGATAAAAATATAAAAATAAAAAGCTGATTGTAATGATCAGAAAAATGCTGAATATCGGATCCAGTAATCAAGCAAACCAATATATATAATACTTTTAATCCAGTGCGAAATTGGGGTGCTTTTTTTACAACACTGTTTTTAAAAAAAAAAAAAAAAAAAAACTCAATAAACCGTTTGCGAAACAAGACGAACAAAATTAAGGATTTTAAATAGGGAAACCAAATTTAACCCCAGGCGTTCATTCATTCAGGGTTTGAGACATATACTGAGAGACGAGCCCGTGAACGATGCTGCAATCATGCAAACGTAACATGGTTAGCATTTGTAATGAGTTATTTTGGGAGTAGTAGACTGTCTGCTTCTATTCCATCCTCCTGCATTAAATGAATAAATTAATATCGGGTTGTCCACCAGGGTAAAATGGATTCCACTGATTCCTGTTATACGTTTTTCTTTGTGTCACTTAAAATCTCCTCTGAGTCTTTGGGCTCCTCTCGTCTAATAACCGGCCTCTGGAGAGACAATGTAATTGTTGTGAAATGAAAAAGGAACCCTGTGTAGGAAGGTAATGTGTTTGAGTGCACATCAAGTAGGGGGGGAAAAAAGAAGGGAAACTGACAACATCTCTTTTCCGCTTGTGTGACTCGTGCTGTGCCAACCTTGCTTGTGAAGCAGTCCTTGAACAAGGGCATTTTTTGATTTGGTGTGTGTCTTCCTCTCTCTGCCTGTGTGTGTGTGTGTGTGTGTGTGTGTGTGTGTGTGTGTGTGTGTGTGTGAACTCTCCAACGCTCAAGGTGCCTCTCAACTGAGTGACTTTGCTGCGAGGGATTAGCGGTGACAGAAATCTATCTCTTCATGAAATCTGTCTGCGGCTTTCTGAAATTATTTCAAAATGTTGAACTTACACGCAGCCGCGCGTGCCGGCGCACGCACACACGCAGCCCGCACGGAGACTTTACATGTGCTTGCATCATCATCATCCTTTTAATTGAGCTTCCTCTCCTCCGCCTGCCGCCGCGCTCCCTCTCTCCACTCTCTCTTCTCTTCATCTCCTCTCCTCTCCTCTCGTCTGTCTTCTCTCTGTTATTGTCTCCTCTTCCTCTCTTTTCTACACTTGTTTTGTCTCTACCCCTCCTCCGTTCTTCACCTTTCTTTCTTCTCTCATCTTATTCTTTTCCCTTTCCCTCTTTTCTCTCTTCTTCTCTTTTCTACTCTTCTTTTCATTTCTTTCCCTCTTTTTCCTACTCCACTTTTCTCTCGTCTGCTTTCTTTTTTGTCTCGACTCATCCTCTGTTCTTTTTTGTCCTCGCCTTCTCTTCTTTTTCCTCCTCTTCCTCTCTCCTCACTCATCCTCTATCACCTAGGTTTCTCTCCTCTCTTCTTCTC
>JARJLU010014553.1:0-32819 GCA_030272975.1 Sparidentex hasta
TGGGGTGGTCTCTGTGGTGGTGCTCTCTGCGGCCTTGGCACGGGATCTCTCCCAGTATGGCTGGCTCCTGAAAGGTAGCTTCCTCCATGCACCAGGTCTCGCTGTCCAGCCATGTCTCTTTAGTGACAGCTACTGCATGGGTGTGTATGAGTGTGTGTGTGTCTGTGTGTGTATGTGTGAGTGTGTGTATGAGTGTGTATGTCTCTGTCCATGTCTGAAGGGGTGGAGGGTTGGGTTCTTTTAACTATCTTCTCATTTTATTTTGCTGTTTCTACTCTTCTGCTGTTGTTTGTTTATTTCTGTGAGGCACTTTGAGCTACTTTTTTCTGTATGAAAAGCGCCATATAAATAAAGATTGATTGATTGATTGATAGTCGGATTAAAACACCGAGATTATTTGACTGACAGTCGCATTACTCCTGCATGTACATGCTCCATCAGATCGGATCGGACTTTTACGCAGGCTCAAGATTTCTTTCCCGGGGCCGTGAGCCGGAAGTAGAAGGATGGCGGTGGCGGCCGCTTTCGTCCTCCTGCCATTGTGCATCTAGCTCGTGTAATTATCGGGGTATGACATGCTTTGGCCAGTAATTCGATTTTCTCACTGGCGTGTATACTCGGACAATTGCAGTTGTCTGATTGAGTAGCATAGTCGAATTATGGCTGTAATCCGACTAAGCTGTGCATGTAAACGCACTGAAAGACAAAATCAAGTAAGCTGAGTCTCGACGGGGTGCAAGACATCAGACATGCCTGCTCTCAAAGCATGTGTAGTGTTCGTGCAGGACACCGGGAGCATACTGTACACTTGTAACAGTTGCTGTCAGCATGTGTATGACAAGTTGTCAAATGTGTGTGAGTCTGGCTGAGCTGCCCACTTGCCTTGTTTGTCCCCTGCAGACTTATTTAAATCCACTGGCTGTTCTTTCATAGTTCACAGTGGAAAGGACACAGTGCTGACACAGTGTTGATGCGAGTGCTGACAGTTGGGGAGAATTTAAATGTGTCACCCATCAGAGGAGGAGGACAGGGGGAGCCAAAATGGATGCCTCACAAAGCTGGTTTATATGCCTGTTGGATTGTGCAGTCGCTGAGTCATTTGTGATGAAACAAACTTTTTGGTGATACCAGTTTCCTTCGACATGGCTTGTGTCCCATGTTTGCCTTTCATCAGATTGGGCTGGCTATATCTCCACATGAAGCAGCCTGGTCTATGTTTGGATTTTCAGTTATCCACGGCACAATGGACCCAGAGCTGTAAAGAACATTGCCAATTGATATTTAAGTGGCAAAGCAAGCTGAAGGTTTGATTTCGGAGTAAGGCAATTTCCCCTCACAGCTAGCCCTCTGTGTAAAAAAAAAAAAAAGAAGAAAGAAAACCAACATTTATGCAGCATGTTATTTGCCTTTTTTATTCAAATTTTCTCTTTGTTAAGTTATCCCATCGAGGTTCATTTAAACAGCTGATTTTCAACGCGAGCCTAATGAGAGTTAGTTTTTGCTTCACTGCAACACATTCAGACTAATCCTCAGTAATATTCTACACACATTTTAAAAACTGGAACTGGAGGGTTTTGAAACAAAGCTTTTTTCAACAGCAGTTTAACACAAGCAATCAGGAACTGTAGTTCCCTGATGAACCCTTCAGCCGATGCAAAGTGTGTGAATTTTACAAGAGCAGTACGGTGTGATGTGCGAAGAACTGACAATATGGATTCCCACAGTGTTGGACAGTTGGGAAAGCGTTACAGTAATGGGATTGCTTTTTTTTTTCAGTAACATGCACCGTAAGAAGTTTGTAATAAGTTAAAGCAGCGTTATGTAATTTTTTCTTTCCTTTTTTTTTCTCACAATAACAGCATGTTGATGGTACAGTGTCTTTTAATAGGCTGAATAGTGTCCGCCTCTCTACCACCTGTTTCTGCACTGTGTAACATCAGTGAGAGGGGAGGATCGCAGCGTTACATGTTTACTTCGTGATTTAAGTTTTCAACACATAACACTGTGATGAGGTAATGAGTTTTGCGTGTACATTACAACTGACGAACTGTTACAGACCAGGGATCTGTATTTACCACAGTGGTGTCCCACTCTGAAACTGTAGAGGGCGCCTTATCACACAAAATGCCAATTACTACATAATGGTGCTTTAATTGCTTGTTAAATGTCTCCTTTACCATAGTTCACCATGGTGGCTGCTTTGTTTTTTATGCATGTTACAGGACACATGACACATCCCAGCACATAAGCCATTCCTTTGAGAATTCCCAGGCTTCTCTTGGGATAGTTTGGGCCTTAAATGTTAGATTTCCAGGCAGCTTTTCTAAAATGTGTTTATTATGCATGTTAAAAACTTAAAAATGATAAGCAGTGATTTGTTTTTTTAAAACTGCCCTCAGTTTTCAGATTGTATTACACACCCAACTTGAGTTTTTTTTAAATAAAGCTTTCTTTTGCTTATAGACAGAAGTCACAGCATGTTGTCAAGCATGTTCTGCCAACAAAATGTTCATTAATAGTAATTCATTAAACGTAATTAAAAAGTACTGAAATCAGATGTTTTATGAAGAACAAAACATGCAGTTGTGTTGTAGTCATGAAAAGTATGAGGCCAAAGTAATCCATACAGTGAAGCGTTCGTCCATCTGTACTCAATACCTGCCTGTCCTGTTTAGACATGCCGGGAGGCTGTACAGGTCCTACACAATCTCAGTAGTCTGTTGTTGTGTGTGTGTCTCTGTGCTGATGTGCATGCGTGAAAATTCATAAGTCAAACTTTGTCTTCCTGTCTCTCCTCATAATTAATTAGAAGTCTTATAATTACAGAACCAGCAGCTCATGATCCCATGTGCATGAGTGCAACCGTCAGTTTCACCCACTTAATTACACACAATACGCACACACACACATACACACAAACACACAGTGAGAGCTGGCACTGCCGAGGGTTACAGAACACTCATTTGAAGGACTGAGCTGATAAAATCAGTCACCTTCAAGTTTTATTTTGTGTGTTTTGTGTTTGTGTGCACGTTTGTGCGTGTGTGTGTATGTGTGTCTGATGTGGTAGATATTTCAGGACCTGAAGTGCCAGAATCAGACGGTCAATATGTTTCCTATCAGACGAGGACTTACGCTCTCCATCCCTCTCCCTCTGACTCTGCACTGATATCAAATATACTACGTAGCTTGGGAACCTCCGCTGAATTTTGGGTAATTTAGAAGCTAATACAGCATAAGCGGGTGTTTTGTTTAAAATCACATTTTTCTGCTAGTTTCCAAATGAAAATGTAGGATAGAAAAGGGGAGGTAACAGGCTTGGACACATTTAAGAATGGCACAGTGGAGCAGAATAAAAACTGTAATGGTAATTTCAGGAGGGCAAGGAACAGAAACACCCACCATTGACATTATATTCACAAGAATGTACAGTTAAAGTGATAGTTTGGGCCTTTTGAACAGGAGCTGTATGAGGTACTTAATCCTAGTCAGTGCATTACCTGCAGTAGATGGCCAGGGGGTGGACATGAAATGTAAGTGGTAGAACTTAAAGCTGCTTTAAAAGATATATCCCTGCCCACTTCATCCAGTCTGGACAGAGAACTTCATAAAGAGGCTGGGAGGAGGGAAGTCTTCTAGAGGAGAGAGAAGAGGAAGGGGATTGCTAACTGATGAGGGCAGCTTTGAAGTAAAACATTGTTTCAGCTGTTGCCAGTTTCACTGATTGTGTTGCAGTGTTGGGTGAAATGCTCCTGAGAGGTGCATCTGCTGCGTACACTTCATGTTAATACTGTAGGAGTGATCCATTTTATCATTCGTTTTACTGACATTAAAGTCTTTTACTTCCATGCTGATGATCTTTTTGTTTGATCCTGAACTGTAAGTGTTGAGCCCTTTGTGAAGTCTGTTCAGTATGAGCTCTGTGGTGAAACCCATTACCGTGATGATGGGTTACAGGTGCACGTACAGGTGCTATAAATAGCCACATAACAGTCACATGTAGTGACAGCTGTGCTCAAGAACACCCAGTTGTACTTCTCTTCTTTTCCATTCTTCTCATTGGCAAGTCTAATGAGTGCTGAAGTATTATCCCAACTGATCTGATGGCTGTTTCTACATCCACTATGAGTAATTGAGTGGCAGTGAAGCTTTTATGGTAGAATCAGATCACAAATCTGACCAAAAGGACATATATGCATATTTCTGTATTTATGCATACACACACTCTAAGTCATGAATCTACCCCTAATATTCCTAACAAAAGTAAAAGCTGTCAGGAGGAAAATGAGCAGGCCTATTACACAGTTAGGAAACAGTGCGTAGTCGCTCCCCATATTTAATGTGATTTTCACTTTGAATTCACGTCCGGGAGAAGATTGATGGGTTTCACTTTGATATAATTAGTCATGCTCTTTTGTGGCGCACTGTTGTTTTCTGATCACCAACCAAGTCAAATATCAAATTGTAGACAAACGCACTGACCAAATGAAACCAAAGGAAAACAAAATCCAAGTACAGTGCTTCTGATTACATATTTCCCCTGCTCTCAGAACTGTGTTACATCACTCCGTCCTGCCGGCACTCTCAAATTCATTTAGCCTCTCCTTTCTTTTCCTTTCAAATCAAGTGTCATTTGCTAAATCAGATATGCCCTCTTCCTCTTCTTCCTTTCATTTTTCCGTTCTTTGATTGATTGTCTGTCTCATCGTTGCGACATCTCCTCTCGCTGCGAGTTTCCGGCAGGATGGGGGACTTGATTTTCCTTTTACACTTTGGCAGCATCAATTCTCCTCTCCGGTGAGATGATGCGAGAGTAATTGCACATTTTCTTTTTCTCTGTCTGTGAATGTAATGCTTGGTTGGAATAGCCAATAGGTAGCAAGGAAGGTTGATTGCCCTGAATCTCTTCAGACAAGTCCCTGTTATATAATAGTTCCGCTGATCAACAGTCGGAGAAACATAATTTCTTGAGAGACAGACAGACAGCAGAAAATCCACAGAGCACACAAACTATGACAGGATTTTCAGGTTTTAGTGAATGCCAACCATTTTCAGAGCACAGCGTGAGGTTTTGAGTTGACTTTATAGGAGGCGGGTAAATGGCTTCTACAATGTCCTTCATTAAACATGGTCACAGCTGTTGCCTTTATATTTTTTCTCAAATTAATATATTAAAATAATTAAAATATTAATCACTTTTTTATTGTCCAGAGTTCAAAGAATGTGACTTACAGTGACAAATAGACAGGAGTGATTAACAAATGAAAAGTAGAATAGGGAAAAGGGCATAAAAGGACAAAGTGAGGAATTGCAAAGCAAACCCTGACACATGAGGACAGAACTTCAAAATAAAACAGGAAACAGCTCAAAAAAACTCTAACTAATGTTAAGAACTGGAGTCTGCTAACATAAAATAATGCTCCACTTCCAGTAGGATGTTTCACAAGTTCCACAGAGCCCCTTTAACACAACAAAAGAAAAACCAGAACAAAATCAGTCAATTTAGCTTGGCTAGATTTACACTGATTTCTGGATTTTCACCCTGAAACAGACTTGCAGCGTTTCTCCTGAATAGCTGAAGTAGATGAGTAGTAGATTTTTTTTAATGCAAAAAAAAACCAAAAAAAAAAACCACAAAACACAAAACATAAAATGGCTCAATACAGCTTGTCTGGACTAATCCAGCTCCACTATTCCAAGCTGATATAAAATATGCGATTTACACCCTTTATAAGCTAAAATCCTAACCATAGATGCTATGTCGTTTGAAGTGGGTGCTAGACAAAGCTAGACCCTGTGTGAGATGAAAGCTTGTGATCTCTGCACATTCTAAAGTTTACATTTTAACAGAAGCTTGCGTCACCCACAAAACAAAGAGCTCTACTGAGGTTGCAGCAACAAGTGCCTCTGTCAGATTTCATGACCGTCTCTGATCTATTATTTAACCATTGTAGCTTCTTTCAGCTGCAGCGATACATATATATGTTATGTTCTTTTCCAAGAGGCTTTGATGCAGGAACAAAGAAAAGCATGTTCTTCTTCATGGGAAGTCACCGATGCATGACTTCCCACAGACTATCACCACATGACCCCGACAGGCTGCAACTCTGGCTAATCGCTTCTCGTCCTGACCGTAACACCTCTGTTGAGTCCCTCCGTGTGTTCCGGGTTTGTGGTGAGCACTTTTTTAGCCATAAAAAAAAAAGGCTGGGTGGATGCTAATGCTTTCAGCTTTGTGGCTAGAGTGAAATTTTCAGCCTCAACATTGTGTAAATAACAGCTTTTTAATTTGAAGTCTTTCAGTTTGGGATCTCAGGACCCTCAGAAACTTGGATTAGATGGGACGAACCAGATGGAGCCATTTTATGTTGGCACCGATGATATTCTCTGCAGATCTCACTGTCTGTTTTAATCTGTTTCCGTCCTGTTTCGTGGCTGATCCAAACCAGACAGTGATGGACGAACAGAGAACAGACCTGGTGATTGCACTTCCTGGGTTTGCAGAGGAGGTAAATCATCTGTTGGACCTTTTTGATGATTCGGACTATGTTGAACACCTCGAAATGGATCCCAGAAACCTGAAGGCTTCCACAGTTGACACAGGGCTGCAGGTTGTAGTGATGGGGGGCAGAGTGTGTGTGTGTGTGTGTGTGTGTGTGTGTTTGTGTGTGGGTGTGTGTGGGTGAGTCATTTTCACAATTTTGAGATTGTTGTTCTGTCCCTGGAGAGTGGAGGTGTAGCTGGATGTGGTCAGTCCAACAATGACTTTGCAATCCACCAACCTGCAGGGGGGCTTTGATATCCTTCAAGTGGGTCAACAAAAGTCTCTGTTTCACACGGTTTATCAAGTTTCCTCTCACTCAGTGACTCTCACAATTACCCAATTTGTAGAGGGAGTTTGTGGATATTGCAGGTGCTACTTCAATCGTAAGGTAAAACAGAAAGTGTTTTCACGCACATGTGCTGTGAACACGTTACTCATAGTTAGCTAAATGTAAATCAGACAGCACATAATCCAAATTGCCTGTTGTTGTGGCTTCTTCTTCTTGTTTCACAGAAGACATTCGGCGGCCCAACATTTGTGCTCAGAGTGATCAGATCTCAAATGCGTCCTCAATGCGTCTTTGGGGCCATTGAGTCCTGTAGTTCAAGCTGTCACCTTGTTATCGTATCACTTCAGGAATGATAGCATGTCTGATTAATTCTACTGTGGTTCTCCACCAGTGCAGTGGGATGGTTTCCTGTATCTGATGATGTCATGGTGTGCTGTCTTTTATTGTTATATAATGTATTATTTATCTGACACTTTATGTTATGGTGTATGCGGCCGTGAAAGTGTGATTTTTATGGAGCACCGTCACGGTTAGAAGTGTCCTCTCCCTCCAGTAAAGACAGAAAATGCCCCCAAATACTTCCTGGCTTCAGTTGTCCCTGTCAGCATTGATGATCACTGTGGCTTGCTGTTACAGAGGCAGTACCGTTGTGGGGCAGAGTTTGGTTGATGTACGGTGGAACTGAGACTGGCACAGCAGCATGCTGAGCGGGGGGTAGAGAGACACTGCAGATCAGTGAGCATCGGTTTCTCACGGGCTGCTGGAGGGGCTGGAATGGGGTTGCTCACGGCTCACACTTCTCCATTTTCCATTACAGTCGGGTTGACAGGAGATGATAGCTAACATTTGCTGGTTGTCAGGGTAATCACACCGGTGAGTGTGCAGGTGCACAGCAATCAGATACAGAAGCTTACCAATACATGTACAAGCGTGCTGTCATTTTTAGTTTGTCTTTTTGTCTTTGTGTGTGTGGTACTGTGAGAAGCACATTCAAGTAGCTCCCATGTTCAAAAAGGGAAGCAAAATGATTCATAGCAGGTGATGATCGGTAGTTAGTAGAGCTGAAAATGTTCAGTCATTTTTTGCACAGGCCGATACGAAAGTTGCCACGGTCACATTGTTCAAATCACTGAAGTTGTCTGTGTAAGTGCGTATCATCGTGACATGTTTACATTGTGTTAAACAAGCTAATATTTGTTCCCACAATGATTATTTGCTTGTTAACATTTCTGAGCATGTGAAACAGAAGCATTATTACTAAAGTGTTTCAGGTAAAAAGAAAAAAACAAAAAAAAAACCCCATGACATTTTCAGCGGACTCCTTGGAATGTGCCACCGCAAAAATCGATGAGGCCTCATTGTGTTTCCATGTTGTCACTCTTTCAGTCGTACATTTATTGTGGGTGTTTTCCTGTTTTGCTGCTCTTAAACAATTGATCGGTTTATCCAGGTGAAATCTTGCCGCTAGCGAGCGGAGAGAGTGAGAGGAAAAAAGCGAGAGAAAGCTCCTTGAAAAGGAAAACTGTAGGTGAACTGTTGAACTTCATTCATTCAGTCTGTATTTCTACTGCATGTCATATGCTTTTATACTGTGGAAACAATCGCCGTAGGATGGTCACGATGTGGACACATGGATACATATAGCATGAAGAAAACTTGTTCCCTGATAAGCTTATGATGAACTCAAGGAGCAGGAGGCCAATCAGGTCTGGTTTCTTGATTTGTTGTATAATACTGTTACTACTAATAATAATACTACAGTACAACAGTCTCAGCACCTTGGAGAGCACCATGGTGCATAGTTCTTGTCCTCAGTTATGACAAACTTTACGAACATAATGCATAAAGTCTGTGCACTGGGTCTGGTGCTTGATCAGTAGAGCCCAACCAACATACTGATTTGCTGATATTATCACAGATACTGTATATCTGCATGAGCGTCTGTATCGTCGGGTATTTGCCAACATGTAAACTTTCTTGAGAGTTTCAGATGCAGAATGATACCTAGGGTCTTTTATAATTATCAAATGTTCACTGATACTATTTCAGCCAACAAAATTATTTTAAAACTGTATCCTGCCTCAGTCACAGTTTGTTGTCACAAGTGTTTGACCAGTTCAAGGATTATTGCAAAAACTCTGTGTAAATGGACTGATTTGTTGATATCAGAACTGTTTACTCTCTAATATTATTAGCCGTAACAACAATTTGAAAGATTAGCAAATTTGTATGTGGGTCGGGTGTGGACTGGCTGTCATAACGGATGGGGTGGGTGTAGTAGGGATTATAAAACCCTGACCTGCACATCACTGGATCTTACTGTACCTACTATAGTGCTAAACATCACCACCTATACTTCATATATATATATATAATGTTAGCTGACTGGCTAAGGGTAGGGTTCATTGAGCTGAGCGGACTGGTTTATCTTCCATTGATAGGTCATTTCTAAGGTTGGTCCTATGTACTGGAGTTGCTGAACAACGATTCCATTGCACAAGAACCTTGTGGGTTTGTAACGATTGTTCATGCTGTCACTCAAACTCTCAACTGTTGGTAAGGAAAGGAAGTTATGGCTTGTGGAAAGATTTTGCTCCCAAAACTCATTAAAACATCAATTAATGAACTTAATGTTTTTTCTTCTTGGGCAAGCGACCGTGCTATAAGCAGGATAATGCCCTTTGAGGTGTCCATTATCCAGGAAAAATGGACGACGTGGAGGCCAAAGCCCTCAGACGTGCAGCCCATTCATTCCAGATAATGAAACCTCGAAGGTCTTTATCCCTTACATATAGAATGGAGGGAGTGTATTTGACAGTTCTCAGCCTGCTAGTTTAAATGCACAGTATATAAAGATTATCTTATCATGACTGTGGATGTCATGGGTTGTATTATTTAGCGTTTGGCATGTGCTCTGTAGGTTAATTACCGTAGTCCTTGTTGTCATTGTCTCAGAGTCATCGCTCAAATCTGTTTTACAGTTGTGGTTGTTTTTTTTATTTGATTTATGAGTTTCATCACAGTGATTAAAGTGATAGGGGGGAACTGTGTGTGTGTGTGTGTGTGCGTCTGTGTGCGTGTGTGTGCGTGTGTGTGTGATTGTTGCCTGTCGGTGATGTGAGAGAACAGCAATAAAAGAGGCAAAAGAAGAGTTCTAGGAGTGACAGAGGTAGAAAAGACAGATGGAGAGAGAGAGGGAGGGAGAGTTTTATAGTTAACTCAGTCAACCTTTGGATGAGGCTCTAAAGTGCTTCTCCTCTGACTCATAACGGCTGCCAGTGTCAGAGCCTGGGGAACCAAACAAAGAACTCTTAGGTGTCTCACTGAGAACGGAGACAAAAAAAAGAAAAGAGTTGTGTATTCACGCGCATATGAGAGGGACAGATAGAGAGATACAGTGGAGGGAGAGGAAAAATGTGTTTCTCACAAAGCACGAGGACTGGAGGGAGGAGGCTGAGCTGGGATTAGACAGTTTGTCTGTGGGGAGAGTGTGAGGAGAGGTAAGGTAATGCCAGCGGGGGAACCTGAGCTGAGCTCAGCCAATTGTGACACATTCGAGAATGAAATCCATTATCCTGAATACCGTCATGCAAATGAGGGACGGGTCACCTGAGGCCCTCGGAGGCGTACATTTAAGATTCTGCATTCGAGAGACGTGGCTCGACTTTCCCCGATGGGTCTGCTTGGGGCGTAATCTCTTGAAGAGTGTGTTAACAAGGGACTGTGGCCACATTCCCCCCCAAACCTTTCTCTCCAGAGAAGAATACATTATGATAATATTATAATACATGTATTTTGTTGTTTTACACATGTAAATCTATCATGGTGTTTAATCAGCATCCTATCTGCCACACCTGTCAGGTGGATGATGATCTTGATAAAGGAGAAGGCTCAATACCACAGATTTGAACAGATCATGCTCAAAATCTGAGAGAAACAGTTATTTCGTATGAATAAAAATGTCTTACATCTCATACTTTAAATTCCCATTTGCAAGAAAAGTTGATTTAAGGCTCATTCCCAGCTCGTTATATACTGATGATGTCATGGCGAAGCAGAGAAGGTAGACCCAAATGCATGAGACGGCAGGCAGGAAATGAATTGGATAAGGTTTAATATGATCACGGGAATACCAGAAACAGGCAAACAAAGGAGGAACATCAGGGAAACAGAACAGCAGGATAACAGAAACTGAACAGACGGACCAACAAAGACTGAAGGAACAACACAGCCTTCGATACAAACTAAACCAAACAAGGGGATGAGGTGCAGGTGGAGTGAGCCGGAGAAACACAGGTGAGGGAAATTAACCGAAAAAAAAAAACCGCTGGAGGAGGGAAGGGCTGATGAGGGAGCTGCAGCGCAGGTGTGGAGGGAAGGCGGAACTCGGGGAACAGAACTGGGCTGATCAAACAGATACAAGACAGGTGTGGAGGGAAAAATCAGGCTGGTGAAGGAAAACAAGAAGGGGGGAAGAGAAAACAATGTAAACCTCAAAACCTAGAAAACAAATAAACAGACATACAGACACTAAAATGACAGGACCATGACGGGACGCTTTGGGGTGGAAGGTCTGGACTGTTTGAACTTTAAGATCCTGGGTCCACATATTGATACTTCAGGTACTAAACCCAGGATCAGCAGGTGATATGTTAGAAGGAACATTAACCATACAGTGAATTATCGAAGTATATCAGTATCTGATTCCCTCCCTTCCAGCCCAGGAGTGGAGAGGCGGAACAGGGCTAATGTTCCTGTCCACTTCCACAGACTCCCAGCAGCGGTACCTCCGGTGTGGTTATGAGCTCCACCGAGCACAATTCTATTCACAGCCGATGATGCACACAGTGAAGGATTAAACTGGGGTGGTGTGAACCTTAGACACATACTGCCTCCTGGTGAAGCACACGGCGGCCAGGTGAAAAGAAGCAGCTGGGGATTCGGTGCGTCATGGAGGCAGCACATTGTGTCTGCAAGGTCGCTTGTTAAGCTGGCAGTGGCAATGAATCCTGTTTGATTGCTGTAGGCTGGATTTACTCTTTACTGCTTGTGTTTGAAGACCTAATGTTTCATTTTTATAAAGGTCTAGAGATGAGGACGACAGTAATGTATCATTACCTAACTTTACAGTAACTATATGCTCCTTGGCTGTAAGAGTAACACTTTGGCAGCACTGTAACTAGTAAATAAGTAAATGCGACGTGTGAGTGTTTGCAGCATGTGTTCGACAATTCAGTTTTTATATATTTGGAAATGCCATGAAAATGGCATCACCTTCAAAACTGAAGATGATAAGCAGTGTTTTTACGACAGCCAAACCAATTTCACATAAGCACAAATCAAATCAGACCCTTACGGGTCCAGCAAACAGTGTGTTCCAACGTTGACATTAAAGGGGCACTACGTAATTTTTTACGTAATTTTTTAATACAAATTCAGAAATGTTCATTTTTTCCATAAGCGAATAAACAATGTGACCTCAGAGGAGAATAAGCTCACAGAACACTGTTTGAAGCTAGAGAGGTGGCAGGGTCCACCACATATAAACAAAGTAAAACAGTATGAAATCTTGTTGTGATTTAAAGTAAATTTGTTTTATTCTGCCATGAAAACTTAAACTTAAACTTTTTTATCATTTCTTCAGTTGTTTCGGAATGAGGTTGTGTTTCATCTAAAGGTTGAACTTTTTCTTTATCAACCAAGGTGAAATCCATGTTGGTTAGAGTGACCTTTGTGCTGCCGGCATACCGCAAATTACCAAATAATAGTGCGGCGGAGGAAACTATTCAGCCGACCAGCACTCGCGGCAAACTCCTCATCTCTGCTGTCACTCACGGTGGCGTACATTTGTTTGGCCATCGCCCTGATCATTTTGCGGGACACTCTCTCATGGCGCGCCCGTTCGCTGATAACTCATTCCCACATGTTTATTTCAGGCTCCTCGCTAGCCTTCTTCCTGAAGCTCAGTTTGATTTTTTCACCTTTTTCTCTCACTCTCTTGGGGTCGACAGCGAAATGTCTAGCGGCGGCTTCCCCCGAGTTTTCCTCTGCATATTTTGTGACAGAAAGTTTAAATTTCAAGTACACTCTGAAATTACACCTCTTTTTGCTTAACAGGTCTTAAAAACTGTGAAACAAATTGTCAATTTTTTTTAAAAAAGTCGCTCTGAACATTAGTAAAATTGTAATGGTGTGTTTGTCTCATCATCCTAAATAAGACAAATACAGTGACATCAGGAAAACAACATCTCCCTGGACCTCTGGTGCAGATGGAAGAGACGATCCATTGTAGGTTTTTTTATAGAATGTGTTGCTTTATGTTGCTGATAGATGAGCCGGGTGGGTGGATACTCCACTGTATCTAATTAAAGTGACATACAGTAAAAAAGAATGTTGCATCTCTCTCTCTTCATTCTCTGTGGGAATGAAGCTGTACTATAACACAAGCCCTGTTCACTTTCCCAGATTTCCCCTCACTGTTTTGGCAGCTGACTAGAGAACAAGATTAAGATTTCCTGACAATATATTTCGAAATTCCCTCCTCTTTTTTTGTCATAAATTTGTCTGTGTATGGGGATCTATGCAGCAGGCACCATATTTTGGCATGCAGAAAAGCTCCTCCGTCAGAACCAGAGAATTACTTATTTTAGCTGCCAACTGTCAAAGTAAGTCTTATATAGGACTCTTGGCAGGGTGTTACTTCACCAACATAGTGTATTTGAAAACACATGTATCACTAGACTGACATAGATTTCAAAGGATCTTCTGCTCCACAGTTGTGCCATTAAAAAGCAGCATATGGAGCGTTAAGGAAGCATGGTTCCCTTGACACTGTAAAGATTAGAAAACTGTGCTAAAAACACTTAAAATAAATTGGATGGACCAGCAGGAATCAGCAACAGTTTAGTGTTTCTGTCAGTCCCCAGGCTGGGCTGCGGATGCATTGTGGTAGAGTCTTTGCAGGACTGGTTGAGTAAGATGACAGCTCTTGGGAGGAAGTAGATTACAGTCCTGTTGCATCTCCCAGGTGGAAGCCTCTTGAACAGATTTCCTAGGTGTGCTGTGACAGCAATCCTGCGAGCCATCAGCATAGTGCAGCTTCTTCATGGAGACCATTTGACAGCCAATCACCTGCTCGGCAGTGCAGACAATATGGGCAAGCTTAGCTTTGGCTCGCGAAGAGGCAGGGGAACCAGCCTTTGACGGAGGATGCCGCCGTCTCAATAAAAGTGCAAGGAGAAGTTGGACTCGTACTGCCTGGTAATTCCTAGCTACAGCCACCTGAGAGAGAAGATGCAAAAGTGGGCTGTGTCTTGATTGTCATCATATTAATGGAATTGGAACAATCAGAGGTGAAATAAACAGATTACAGCAGACCGACTGTGTTTTCTGGGGCCGGAACTACACACTCATTCATACGCACACCTTCAGATATTTGGTCAACATCAACAACATTGACTGCACTGAAGATGTACATCAATGGGTCATTTTAAACTTTTTAAACCTGTTGGAGAGGACATGCTAAACAAGCCTTATACCGATATTTAATAATAGCCAGAAGGTTTGGAAAAGAGTAACTTTAGTGAAGTTTAAGCAATATTATTTAGATCAACAATAGGTCAGATGAGTAACATGGGAATTCCACTTGTTGCATCTACATTGTGGAACAGCTCTGCTACGATTTTGCTCGGTGCCCCATCATCTGTCAAACTCCACCGGCTGCATTTTGAGTGCAGCACGGGACAGAACCGCCGGACAGCTGGAGTTGTGAGACCAAGGATTTCCCATGATAATTACAGAATCATGCATGATAAACACAACAACAAACTGACAAAAGTTTAGTGTTGCCAACTAAAGGATTAGAAGAAGTGGTTGAACGTGTCTCTTTTTTTTTTGACATTTTTAGTATGAAAATTAACCAGATTAAATTTTGTTGTTTCGGTCTCTGACTGCCTGTCTGCTCTGTGTTGAATTTGGCTGCACGGATGCGCTTCGCCCTGGCATCTGGCAGGAATAGAAGCCCTGTGTATCTGTTGTGGAACTGTCTGGACTGCCAGAGCTGCAACAGAGTAAATACGCTACGCGGCGAATCAGAGACAGACTAAACACAGATCTGGTGGAATTTAGGGCTAAATGTTGTGTGAAAGGAATCAGTCTTAGTTACGAGTCAAGAGACAATTATCATGTTCCCATCGGACCGGTGTAGCGTCTTTCAGTTATTTGTTTTGATCTAACAACTTTACAGTTTTGTTAGCTTGCCAGGATTGTTTCAAGCAGCAGGCGCCTGGTTTGAGAGAAAAAAACAACTGTACTCTACCTTGCCAAATACAAAGTTTAGTGACTGGCTGGTAAACAAGAGAGACTTTAGCAGATAAGAACAAGCAGGACGAAGGACCGAATATTTTACTCAGGAGTTCTTGGATAACAATGCTGAAAGAAGAGTGAATATTAAAAATTCATCAGAGAGAACAACTCCATAAAAATGCTAATGTCGCTGTGTGCTCTGAGAGCGCAATTAGGCCGTTTACTGCTAACGTATTTGCTATCTCAACTTTAGAATACAATAAGCCAATGCTGTGTTTACAGCCTGTTGTGCTGCCTCCAACCATATATGTGAATGGTTTCAGATAAAGCAACTAAAACTACCTGTTCACAAATACAGAACCACTGTCATGGTTACTAAGACAGAAACCAATGTGAATGTTGGGAAGAGCCATGACCACCGTTGTCAAAGTCAAATCATTTTTAGGCTCGACCATCTACTTTGACTTCCTCCCTAAGAGGTCTTGTGATGTTTAACCACTTCAGACTTTGTGAGAGAGGGCAGTCATTAGTCACTTGACCCCTTAAGATAAGGTTCTTATGGCCTTTAAAGGTGGAATTTGTATAAAGAAGGCAACAATTTGTCTTATCAGATATCGTACAATGTAGTGAAACTGGCACTCTGAGGGCCAAGTCTCGTCTTTTGTTACGGCACTGACAGAAGAATCAACCTTATTGCGCATTGATGTATTCAACCAATGTTTCGCGGAAACCAGCGTACCCCCAGAAAGCGTGGGGAGAACATGCTCTCTGCAGAGAGAGGTCCTGCCCCAGTGGGATTTGAAGGCAGGACCTTCTAGCTGTGAGTCAACAGTGCAAACCACTGCACCACCACGCTGCATGAACTTCGAAGGTACTGCTGTAAATATAGCCAGCAGAGCTACTGAAAACTGCTGCTTTTTGCCAGCTGTCCTCGGCTGTAGTTAGTTACCGTATCTACTGTAATTGGCTCACGGCTCAATTAGCTGTGGAGCTAGTCACAGATGTTGCCAGGAACGGGACCTTGGATCATGAGGGAGTCACCTCAACCAGGTTTCAGCCAAAGGGATTTAGAGTTTAAGAGGCAGTTAAGCTCGTTATTGTTCAGCAAAAGAGAGCAAACTTGAACAGGTTTTAAAAAAGCCGCTGCTCGGTGCCAGCTTTTGTACAAGGGCTATGGGCCACACCAACAGTTAATGGTTTTCTGAAACAGAAACAAATGCTGTTTAAAGCTACTGAACAAATGACTAATGCAGTTGTTTTTGCCATCCTTCGCCCAAAAAAACACGAGTCACTAGTGCCTAACTAAGCTGCTAATCTCAAGAGCAGAGGGTTCTGACTTCTTTTAGAAAAACAGATGTCATCGTATTTGGAGTTAAGAACATGTTTAATGCAGATGTTAAATGTTTAGCAACGGGTGCTGGTACTGTTCAGGTATGAGAAGAAGAGGTGTTGGGAATGAAAAGGGAGCAAGAAAAAAAAGAAGAAAAAAAAGTCCCTGTGGTGCACTGCCCTAAAGCATCCTAATTCCAAATCTCTATTTTTTGCTCCCAGCTGTCAAAGTATGCAGAGATGATGTGGCAACCAGCTAATGGAGGGCTACGAGGGTTGTCGTACAGTCTGGCTGCTCACTTCTGTTGCACAACAGTTGAGACAGAGTGGTGATGACAGCAGTACCAGTGGATGCCTGATTCATAATAGGTGGAAAGCAATGATGGCCACCACTGTGCCGCGAGTCACACTACATCCACTGTGGCCAGCACATCAGAGCAGATTTAGAGGCGAGGATGAATGGGCAGAGGAGGGGAATAGGTAAGCAGGCTGCAGCTTTAGTGGGAGAAGCATGAAGGATGACACACGCACACTATAATGCAGATTCAGAAAGCTATAATGCCTTGATCCCACATGCCGTCCCCGCACGTACACACAGACAATGTATATACATCCACATTCAGGGCATGACAGGCATGAAAGCCAGCTGTCTGCTTCTAATGGGTTCTAGTGGAGTAAAGCTTTCCTGCACAACAGTGCCACAGGAGGGGGAAAGGAAGAGACTCAGAGAGAAAGGTGAGGCTGAGTGTGAGGAAAATGGTAGCCACGGTAGCACTTACTTAAATGTTGAATCTTGGGAATTTTAATTCTGGTGTTTACTGGAAACTCATAACAGAATTCACAGACAAACCCACAGTGACCAGCATTTTTAGAACTTCTAGCAGCTGAACTCCAGGGATAGAAAACGTACACCGTTTTGTTGATCCACTATTTAGGTTTGGATTTCTTCCTAAAGCTTGAATGGATGGCCATGGAATGGTGCGCAGACATTCATGGTCCCCAGATGATGCACCCTACCGACCGTGACGATCCCCGGGCCTTCACTCGTTATGCAATGGAACTTTCATTTATTTATGACTCTGCAGCATCAGTCTTTAACAGGGGCCCATGACTCCTCGGGGGACCTCAGAGTTACTCCCAGGGAGGTCATCAAATCATTGTTTAATATGGTTTGAGAGTTTTAATTTTTGAAATGCGAAGTGTCACACATTTAATCAACATATTATCAGAAGAGATTAAATAAAGAGACACTTGATTTTCATACCAGTCATGACCCATGATCTGTTGTGCTCTGTCGAGAAAACAAGACAGCAAGCTAACCTAATCTTATATTAAATCACTGCGTGCCACCTATCCATACTGGTTAAAATCACTGAAACATATTGTTGTTGTCTGTATTATTATCAATGTATATGGACAGTCTGTCAGCCAAGGGGTTGTTCAGTGAAATGCAAGTTCTCATCGCTTTAAGCTTCTCACAAAACAAACATTCTATAAATGGTTGAATTATACAGCATTAAGCTGTAAAACATTATTAATGGTGGAGTGTCAAAGATGAGTTCAGGGTCTCACAGGTTTCAGAAAGAAACCTGCTCTGTAGTCTGGTGATTCGGCAGCGGAAACTCCTGTAAAAAGTATCTGCTGGTTATGCTGAACACTAATTGCATTCCCATCAGTCCCACCTGCACAAACCGCTTGGAAGCAAATGTTCACATTTTCATTCACTCGATTAAGACAACCACATCATCATAACAACATCAGTATCACACCTGCGAAATGTCAACATGTTGGCATCGTTATTGTAAGCATGTTTGCATGCTGCCATTAGTGACACCATCGTGGCTCGCTACAGCTTTACGTTGCCATCAGCAGGGCTGCAAACCCTGTTAGCATTCTCGCCTGTTTTTGTTTGGGTGTCCTGAAATAAAACTGAGTGGGCATAAGCCTCGCACGACATCAATACACAAAACAGACATCTGTTGTATACATGCCTTCATACAATGCATATTCATTGAGAATTATGCACTCAGACCTTCAGTCGGCCCACTCAAGGCACAAACACAGTAATCACACATATGCACGCACACAGAGGTAATTGTTTGGAAAGACAGAGAGTGAGAGAGAGACACTGTACATTGTGTTATTGGTGGAGCACACTATAAAGGCAACTGGGGCTCAAGCTAAAGAGTATTATAACTGCAATGTATTTGTTTGTAATAGAGGGTGAAAGTGCCAGACTCCCTTAAAGATTGTCAGATTTTTGTGAGTTGTTGAGACAGAAGTTCATTATCAGTTTTGTGAAACACTGTTTAAATCAATTTCTTAATCATTTGTCCCCTCTTGTGAGTTCAGCAAATACCCAATTCCTGAATTCTGCTCTCCGTCTTCCTTTTTCTTAGTTTTTCATTTGGCAGCTCTGCAGGAAGACTAACCATCTTATTGTACTTCAGCAGCATAATGAATGGCCAAAAAGCTGCAGCGGGAATTGATCTGACAAGTAGTATTAGCCAGGCAGAGCATTACTGTATTATTATTTGTTTTTGTATTATTACTGTTGATATTACACTTAATGCATACGTGCATAAAAAAATTCAAGCTCTCTTGTGGCACCAGAACCGTTAACTTTATCTATCAAAATACTTCAATCTTGTGTTCAATCTTCAGCTTCAGCCCTCCAGTTACCATTAATGCTAAAATGGTGCCTTGCAGTTCATCCTTTTGAATTTCTAACATAGTCGAATGTGAAATCTGTAACTGAAAGAACGCACGGGTGACCCCATCATAAATTCCAGGCTCTATCACCAGAATGGAGTGCAGAGAGGCTTTACACATGCAGAGTGCAGATGATAGCAGAGATGTTACATTAAAATGTCCTTGAACAACACCCTCAGACATCAAATCATAAACAAGTGGATGAAATCATCCATGAAATGGTTGCGTGCAGCGGATCCTCCTCCCATGCCACTGCTCATTTACCTCAGTTCGACACTATAAAAAGATCACCTCACACCACAAATGCTCTTTAACTTTCTAAATAGCATATGTTAAAACATTTCTTTTAACAAATGTATTTACTGTAAAAATACAGTATTCATTTTATACATGGTGTAATATTGTAAGACATTTTACCTCCAAATTCAAGTAGCACAAAAGAAAGTCTGCTAAATAATCAACTGTAATTATCCATCCATCCATTATCTGTACATTATATGTACACCGCTTAATCCTCTGTAGGGTCGCGGGGGGCTGGAGCCTATCCCAGCTGACTTAGGGCGAAGGCAGGGGACACCCTGGACAGGTCGCCAGTCTATCACAGGGCTACACATAGGGACGAACAACCAGGCACACTCTCATTCACACCTACGGACAATTTAGAATAATCAATTAACCTCAGTATGTTTTTGGACTGTGGGAGGAAGCCGGAGTACCCGGTGAAAACCTACGCTGCACAGGGAGAACATGCAAACTCCACACAGAAAGATCCCAGGCGTCCCAACCGGGACGCGAACCGGGGATCTTCTAGCTGTGAGGCAGCAGTGCTGCTGTAATTATTATAATGTCAAATCATTTCAGTTTTCAGACACAGAAACCCCCCTCACCCCTCACCCATACGAACCACAGACACAACCACAACATGTTTTGTACATCTCTGTAGTAATTTTGGATCACTTTGTTGTCATTTTTGTATTTCTTTAGTCATTAGTTATTACTTTGCTGTTGTTTCTTATCTCACTGAGGTCATTTTTCATCTTTTGAAGGCCATTTTGTATCAATAGCTTTGTCATAATTTTTCCATCACTTTGTGTGTCTTTAGATCCCACTGACTTTATACAGTGATTCTGATTCTAACAAGACAACCACTTATCTGTGTGGCGCCGGGGCGACCAGGTGGGACCTGCGCCGGCCCTGGCCACCTCTCTGGCCCTGCCTCTGATTATGGGGAAGAAGAATTGGGATCAATGCAGAAGAGAAGAAGTACAGTTTATCCTCATTAGCTTTGCAATGAAAATAAAGAAGATGAACTTAAAAAGAAACACTTTTCATCACTTTTTAACACTGCAACTTTTTTTTTTTTTCTAATGTGTTTGTGCCAGGAAGTGGAATATAGGAGCAGAGCAACATTATTCAGCTCCAATACAAATCAAGAGTGTTCCATTTCATTAGAGCCCCTGACTGATTGCGGAGGTTTCAGCACCACAAATTACTCCACGGTATATCTGGCAACGACTCAACACTTATAAAAAGTTCCCTGCAGTTCCTCAGGGTCCAATTTTCGAAGAGGCCTTGCTCATTAACAAAAGCACAGCTGTCATCACTTATGATTAATGTTCCTTGACAAATCTGTTTGATTGATTGAACAATGTTCAAAATCTAAAGTCTGAATTGTATAAAATATGCAGATTATTTCCGAGCTGGATTTAATCTGTGGGCAGTTAATCACTCAAACGGGACTCAGAATGTTACTTTTAATATATTTTACATTGAGCAGTGACCATGGAAGAGATCTATGGGGAAACGGGGCTGGATCTCTCAGTGTGTGGATAGGAAGACATAATGAGATGAGGAATCTGATTATTAACAATGGACTCGGTCTCATGTGCTGCTTATCCGCGTCCTGTGTGACCGGATGACAGTCATTAGTGAAGGCCTTCATGTCCACCACTGTTAATCAGGGTTAAAAGCTTGTATATTTGTTCTGCAGCCTATTTATTGCAGCCTAATAAGCCGTCCTCCTGCATCCTCCCCCAGTCACACACACTGCACGGTGGGCAAATGATGTCAATGGCTGCAGCCTTTCAACAGTCTGTGACCATGTCCTATCAAGCTATTCTGCGTAAGGTATCAGACAGACAGGCGTTTGAGCTCTTGACATGAGAGTAGCACGAGCTTCAAGATTGGTAAATAGGAAGTAATGCGGACAACTCTTCCTCTTTGTATTTGTGTACAGCTATTACCTATGACAGAAATAATTTATTCACAAGGATTAAGCGAAGTTGACTTCATCCATATGATATTAAAAAAAAAAAAAAGAACTGCAGAATTATTTCCTGAGTGTATATGAGTTTATGCAAGCCTATATGTATATGAATAACTGTATGTATGTTCTTTGTTTGTGAAGCATGAAGGAACATTACATTGTACTTTTGTTAAGCAACACCGTGCTGTATAATGAGCAATAAATTAGCTCGCTGCCTAGTTACTGGTGAAATGTATCTTGGCCAGTGCCCACAGCGCTTCATTCTCTCACTCATCCATCATAGCACATACTGAGGCATTAACAGTGGAGGCTGCCACAGTGAGCTGTGCAGTGCAAAGCTGCAATCCAGTCTCATTAAACATCAGGACACCAAAAAGATCAGACTCAACTCTTTGTACAGCCAGTGGTCATCTCACAAACGGATTAGTGTAATGCTTCCTGCATGCTCATGTCACTACACATCTACTTATTCTCCACCGGCTCCCTGCTGCCGTTTGTGTAAATGTCCGGCTCCCACAGTTTGCCTGTAGAGTGGCTGCTAGCAGGACACCCACCTGCCTCACTCAGGTTCTTGCTTGCTTTGATCCGTCAGTGAGCGATGTGTGGTCCTTTTTGTTGAAGAAACCAGTTATTCTGGACCGCTTTTTCTTGAGCTACGGTGTCGTAAAGGGTATCCACCAATTTTACACATCAAAAGTATGTTTATAGGTCTTGAAAAAAAAAACTGTTGAGAAGCAGTCCACTTGTCTATCATTTGCAGTCCCATAACACTGTTGGACTTAAAAACAGATGATCAAAATCAATACAGCAGATTTGTTTTTTTATTCCATTTCTTCCTTTCAAAACATGGTGCCTACATTACCCACAGTGCAATTTGACAGCCCCTAAGTGACATCACTGGAGGCAATTAATTACAGGCATGAAAACAGGTCAGTGGTGAAATAGGTGAGCATGATACGACCCCTCTCAGGAGGTCCAGGGGCAATCTCCCCTGGAAGAAAATTTTGAATAATTCATGTTTAAAAGCATCAATCTGATGCATTTTGAGAGAAAAAACAAGCAGAATTACAAGACAGTATGAATGTATAATAAAGTATCTATCTATACATGGTCACATTATGCTGTATAAGAAATGGAACTGACAACTTCTCTCATGAAGTGCTGGCTACACTGTGTGTTGATGCTATGACCTGCACCTTCTTCTTGTGCACTTCTGTTTGACAGTGTGCCTGCAGTACATGGCTGCTCTTGTTTGCATAGTTAATGTCTGTCTGACAGAGAATGCAACATGCGAATACCTGCTTACTGATCTTCCTGAACACATCTGCTAGATGGAATGATAGCTCTTGTCCTTTTACTGTGACTTTGCCTTCTAGCTTGAGCCACGACCAGTTCCAGCTGCACTCGATCCCTGCATCCAGTTGTTTGACAACTACAGCATTGTTCTCTCCTAACACACTCATTCTGGAAAAACAATGTTAATGTTAGGGTTAACTTCTAGTTTAACCCAACGTTAAAGTTAGCTAGCCTCAAGTCAAGTCCGCAGCATCATCCACACATCCTGAAAATGAATTGTAGAGATTTTTTAAAAGTTGTTTTTATCAAATTCAAGGCTCCCTTCAGGTTCACACTTCACTGTTAATCTCTGGTATACCTCCATGTCCCGTCCATACCCCCCAAAAGACTATTTTCTCATCGGATCTACGTGACTCATGTAGGCCAACTATTTTGGTTTCAAAATGGCGAATTTTACCGAAAGGTGAGTGATTTTCATGCCTGTAATCAGATTACGTGTCGCTTCCTCTGGAGCCACTATGGCTTTTTACCACATATGCAGTAGTTCTCCTCAAGACCCGTAAACACAAAGTGTACAGTGTAGAAATGGCGGAATTACCCTTTAAAACGTTTCCCACATGAATGTCAATTTGGAGGAATTCTTCTGCTACATATTAAATGTATTTAGTGACAAATGGCACAAGTAATACTGCATAACATTTTTTCTGATACTCTGAAACAATACCTGCTTACTCAACTGAAGTCCAAGTCATGCCCATTGTGAAAAATGTAGTACCAGAGGTGTATAAGATAAAGACAACATGGGAAAATGTTGTTTAAGCAACAATTTGAATGGACCTCAGAGCAGGGATGAGGAACATCCTTTCAACAGATTTTCTGTTAGTTTTGATGATGGTGGTGGTGTAGACAGGTGTAGATCTCTGTCTGAAAAATCACTGCAAAATCTGCTGACCATCATATTATTGTCACATTTTTCATACCATATCAAAGCATCTAGCAAGACCTTAAGAACTGTTTTGGAGAATCTGCATTTGCTTTTTTTCCTCACTTGGCTTTATAATCTAAAAATAAGATTTTAAAATCATCCAGTGCAGTGCTTTAAGGACAAGACAGTTTAGCTTCAAACTAAGCTTATCTGATGTGACACAACGTCTCCTAGTATACTAGGCCTCTATACAAATGACCACAGGGCAAATACTCATTGACACAGAACATTGCTTAGAATGGGCATCCAGACTTCAGCTATGCCATGCAGCCTGGCTGTTCATGTCAGTAACCACTGATTTCTTTCCGTCAGAGGGAAAAGTGGGGAGCAAAATAAAAAGGGAACCAGCTGCATGCAGTGGGGCATCAGCACCCTAAGGTCGTCATAGAGGGAATTTAATTAAGTTTACTCTACTGAAAGGGCACCCTGGAGGGTATTAGAGTTTTAACATGGGTCACCAGGGGAGGCATCAGAACGTAATTGTCTAGAACTTTGCTTCATGATTAAATACCTGTAAAACCAGTACGGTACTATTCCCATCAGCTTCCACTCTTTTTTGTGCATGTAATAATAGGTGAAGTTTAGCATGCTAACGGGCTTAATTAAGCACAGGCTCAGTCAACCAGCCTCCAAGTAAACACGGCTGGGTGTCTGAGACTTAAAGGATGCCAGTTTGAAGAATGGGGTTATAGTATGGAGGCGATTTACAGCAGCTCTGACCAGGACTATGACTCTGGGAAAAGACACAGCAGGTGGGGACCACAGAGCCTGGAGAGGAGAGAGGGATCCAAACATCAGCAGAGGGTGAACGTGGTATGTAAAACCAGAATATTTCCACATCTTACCCGGTGAGTTTCATCAAGTTTCAACTTGAATACAGAAGGTTAACACTGAATCACACTTTCACCTTTGTGGTACAAAGCAGTATTATCAGACAGGGTGGGCCAGGCCTAGCTGTTTGGCATGCTAACCTCAGTCTCCGTCTCTCGAGGTTTTTGCAAAGCATCAACACTGTTGTTTCTTGACACTTTGCTGATAATGTTAGTTATTTTTTTTCTTTATGTTTTGAACTACCATTTACAACTGGTTGATTAAAACAAATGTATGACTTCAACCAAATGTCAGCTGTTATTTTTTTCCTGTGTAAATGAAGCCGGCTTCACAAATCCCTGTTTATATGCATCATGCGGGGTCAGTGAGGGGTTATGTGACCTGTCCTTCTGTACGTATACTCGCATTCCCAAAAATATGAGATGGTGTTCAACACATAAATAAAATAGGACTGTAATGATTTTGTAAACAAACAGCTTTTACCGTCAACTAATCTTGACTTGTCATAATGATACAAGCTAGCTATTTCAGTGTTCTTTAAACTTAAAGATGGCCTCAATAAATACATGTGTGAGCCCAGGGACTCTATCAAATATTACTTGACACCAGGTCTTAACCTGAGGCCTCTGACAAGTTCACCCTGAGACCTGGCAGGACATCCACTTTGAACATCCTCTACCCTCGTCCTCCTCCACAGGAAGAAGCACTGCTATTCAGAAGTAAAGGCTTTTTTATCTAGCCTGAATGTAGAGTGCAGCAGGTTACAGAGCAAAGAGTCCTTTAAGTGCAGTGGTGCTGCAGGTGATGACAGGCGTTTTTCTGAAAGGGCTTTTTTGATGAAGCAGCAGCTTCACTGAAGAATGAAAACAGTGCTGTCGAACACACTCCTGCTTTCATCTTCATTTAACATTAAGCCTGTTTTTGCACAGCAGGTCTTAGAAGACAAGCCAAAAGAGAAAAGTCAAGTAGCAATTCTTAAAAAACAAAAAAAAACAATGTACTGGCACCTCGGACCGATCGTCCAACCTGTGCTGCTTGGATCCTTGGACCGTTCATCTGAGCTGATTGTGCTATTAGCTTGCAGTGCAGGGGGCCGCGGCTCTCATCCTTTCCATCAGAGTTAGCACTTGTCAACGCACAGGGCTTTCCAATTGATCCACCGGCAAACTGATTTAATGAAGCCCTTGCTGCAGCCAAGCATGCCCCCACATAATCAGCTCCATGTCGTCTGAGGAACTCAGAAAGATGGTGTCCGCCAATATCAAACTAAGACGTTGCGCCAGAATGACAAGAACATGTTGGCAGCGCCTCCCTGGCGGCCTCCTTTAAGTCTTCTCACGGTGCTGTGCGTCATGTCACCAGATCCAGATGTGTGCTGTGGTTGCCGTGAGTTTTGATTTCAGTATGTTTCAACAGTCACTTTCTCCCTCGCAAATTGCAGCTTTAAAGTAAAAATCTTATCAGGCTGCAGTTACTGAATCCACATGAATCCAATTCCCCTGGTAGGTGGGAGGATCTGCATGATTTTACTCAAAAAGCTAATTTGAAATCTCTTGACTGCTGCTACAGCTGCATAATCGACCAACCATGTTCAAGGGCTCTAACACAGAGAGTGCACTCCAAAAACCAACCCGCATTCACGAGCCTAAACTCTGTTGGCATGTTTGGTTTTAAGCTGTTTTTCCTGCGATGCCACTATACCGACATGAGATCAAGTAGTGTATTTCCTGAGTGATGAGTTCCAGAAATGCAGAAATTGCAGAAATTGTTTCTATTCAAGTCCCGGTAGCTTGTAAAACTCGAACTGCAGGGACTCTGGAAGGCACCAAGTATGACAATCAGCTTTCCCCTTTGTTTCTTTTAAGTACTTTCACACAGTTTAGTGGAGAAATGAACAACTGTGCTTGCTCGTCGCTGAAGAACCGATTCAAGGTTCCACTCCCATGCAAGTTTAGACTCTCTCACCTCCCCCCAAAAAAGGACGCCATTCATTTTTAGCTTAACGTCATAATAACACCCTTGCGCTGCCCGCCACCATTCAATACTCAACGGTGAGACCTGGGGAGGCTGAGAAGCAGCCTGTCACCTGTAGTTGTCTCCAGGCAATCACCTAAAGACAGCTGAACACATTCATTTCAGCTGCCCCGGGAAAGGGAAAGACAGTCGTTTTCTGCTCCACATAGAAATGGATCATTTTGTTGTGTGCTGGTGTAATGGCAATGGGCGAAATAACAAAAAAACATGTCCGAGACGAGTGTGAAAATCACCACCTTACCACCCTTAGGATACCCTGTGGGATATTTGACCATCCGTGGCTTTAATGCGCAATGTTTCTAATAGTGTGACTGTCCTGAGTGACAAGTTGCCTGCCCAGTTGTTTCACACTGTTCACAGATCGGCAGCCGGTGGCAAGACTGTGCCGATAAATGAAGCAACGTGGTGACAAAGGTAAGGAAGAAGAGTTCTGCTGAGCTAACATGAAAGTATGAAAGTAAATATGAAAGTAACGTAGGTTTCAAATTCTTCCATCGTAATGAGTGTTTTATAACAAAGAGAAGATGCATTCAACATAGTCATGAGACCTTGAGGTGCGTTTGAGTGAGATGCACTCACTGTAAAAGACTTGTTTGTTTACAAAAACGTGACAAGTCGGGGTGGGTGATCTGAGTTGAAGGCATCTGCAGTCGACTCCTCAGGTGCATCTGTGTGAAGCAGCTACAGTGGCCCTTCAAGGTCAAAACACACAACATTTAAAAAAAAAAAAAAAAAAAAGACATTTCAGCAAACACAAACACAAACACACTGCATTTCAGAGCACAAGGTGGGACAGCACCTCTTGTTTTCTTGGTTCTTATATCTGAGTATGGTGTAAGGTCACCACAGGTTGCGGTATTTAATGTTTTATTTCTTCCGTTTCCAACCGTAGAGACCGTTTCTCTGGTCTCTATAAATATAAGCTGGTCCTCCCTGAGCCTGCCAACTCCTGCAATGATGAAAACAAGCAATTCCTGCATGGTCTCTGCAGCCCACCCACTGGTAAAACGGTGCTCCTACAGGCTGTACAGATTCAGCTCCTTTCATTACATAACGAAAGGAGTCATTTACATAGGCCGGCCTCCTCTTTATGTTTGATTACAAAACACAGATTCAAAAAGTGTTTCGGGTAGTTGAAAATGTACAGAGAGCAAGTGTGGCTGGCAGGTAGCAGCTGCGCAGCCTTTTGGCTGCAGACGATCAGACAGGGAACTGACAGCAGCTGCCTCTACAGCCTCCAGTACAAGATGTTTCAACATGTGACTAATGAACCAGAGGCTGCCCTCTCTGCTCCGGCCGTCCTGCTGGCTGAGTTACACCTGCACACCGACGCGACACGGCCTCACTTACACACCTGCAGGCGTCTGCTCACTGCCTGACAACAAGTAGGACACGAACAGAAAGAATGTCAGGGATTTTCTTTTTTCATTTGTCGTGCAAACAATGGAAACTGGGAAACGCAGTTAAAATAATACAGTTACAGATTACTAAATTTGAAGATGTAACTAAATAATGAACTTGAATTGCAAAATTAACATGTTATGTTACTCCTTACAACAAAAAAGTGTCCTCATATCTGGCAAATAGTTGACAGGGCATTCTAAAATTGAGAAGACATAGTGCAATTTAGATGTTGGATTGTGATTAAACAGGGTGCAATATTATTTTTTGGTACCTTGGGAGTAGAGGTCCAACAAGGTACCTTTTAAGTTGGCAATAATGTCTTGACAAAGGGGCAGCAGAGAGTTGTGAAACCATTATATTATCACCTTTTAAGTTGACACAGGGAACTTGTTATACAGCCAGCAGTTACAGAGGCACACTGTCATTAAGTTGGAGCTGTGTCTCTGGTCACCTGGTCATTGTAAAACAATATCCGCCCTTCTTCTATCTCCGATTCTGGTCTCTACCAGCTGTAACTTTACCACTACATTTGTGGTTCTTAAACGTTTTCTGGCATGGCCTCATCAGCTTAAAAAATGTTTGTCCCCCCACCCCAGCTTATAGCAATCAATACATCAATGAGGGAAGGAACTTTTTTTGCTTAAAAAACAGCTCAGCATTATAACAGCACCATTCTCTTTTTTTCCCTTTTGCATTTCATAAAACGTACATATTCGGCTTTGTTTCCCCTGGTTGTCCACGCCCTCCCTGCAGTGACTCCACGGCCCCCAGAGGGGGGCCCGCCGCCCAGCGTGAGAACCACATCGTGCTCTAAATGCTCCACTTTGTTCATCAGCTCGTCTCAAACTGTGTCTGCCTGCTGTCTGGTGCTGAGCGGGGAGTGTTCGGCGGGTACTTAAGCTCGCTGTGCATTTGCCTGCTGTGGGTGAATACAGTCCTGAGGGAGATGAAGAGTGAACCAAAACAGTGACGTTGCAGGCTGGACACGCCAACAACGAATGGAAACTCACAAAAAGCGCTGTGGAACAGAGGGGAGCAGCAGGTTTAGTGGGTAATTCTCAAGCACTGGCATATTGTCACAGTTGCTACACCTTGTCATCTGATACATGGCCGTTAGAAAAATATTGACTAAAGCTGCTTTAGCTTTTAAACTGGCTGTGCTGTGCTGTGTGTGTGTGTGCGTGTGTGTGTCCGTAACTCTGGATGTTAGTGTGAAGGGACAGGTATTTCTTTTTTTATATAACCAAGCCCTTAAAAATCACCCTTTGATATTCCGTCTGATCCCCTTGAAGCTGCTCGTCAGGATCACTTCCACCAGCGTGTGCATGTGTGAAGCGATGCCAGTGATCAGCGCTCTTCAGCAGGGTTTAAATGAAGTGTCTCCCCATGCTGCACATTTAGAAAAAAAAAAAAAAAGAAGAAAAAAAAATCAATGGCTGTTTTGCCTCCTTTTTTGGCCAGAATGAGGGAGAAGAAAGATGGGAGCGAGACAGACAGGCTGACAGATGGACAGACAGTCGGTCAGACAAGATTGAAAGCAGCACAGAGCAGAGAGCCTTAATATTTCAGATGTAATGCATTATTTATACCCAAGGCGAGTCGGCTGAACCTGCGAGAGTGCTCTTGGGTGAATGGAGAGTTTTCGATTTGGCGCCACGTGTGTGTACGTGTGGATTTGTGTGTGTGTGTGTGTGTGTGTGTGTGTGTGTGTGTGTGTGTGTGTGTGTGTGCGTGTGTGTGTGAGTGAGTGATTGGCGAAGCAGCGGATGAAAGACAAAGATGAAAGCGGCGGCCTGGAGGCTCTAACTGTGAGATCCATCTGTTGGTGGTGTGAAACTCTGAAGTTACTTTAGCTCTCAGGAATACACCCTAGGTGGCCTCCGATCAGAGGTGTGCGTGCGTGTGTGTGTGTGCGTCTGCGTGTGTGGGGGTTTAATAAAAAAGTCAAGGAGGCGGAGCGGCGATGCAGATGAGAGGCTTGTGGACAAACACCTGCAAACGGCAGAGTCACAAGGTTACCTTTAATTAACTTTACTAACAGCATACTAACACGTACTCAGTTGCAGTCCTTCCCTCTCAAACACACTCGCCTAACCACACACACACACACACACACACATTGGACTAAACTTACTGGGGTTGAGAAAAGGGCTGAAACTTGTATTTCACATTTTAAAAGAATAAGACCCTCCCAAGCTTTACGAACCTTTTCCCTCTGACTAAAACACCCTGAAACTAGAATCTCAAACTGATCGCTAGTCAATCTCTACGGTTCAGTTAACCATTATTAACTAAAAGTGCGTTAAGAATTCAGTAATTTAAGCACGCTCCAATCTAAATCTTCACATTTTAACGGACCAACAATTATCACACGCTCACCAAAAACAGAAACAAGCAGCGGTGCTCAGTGTTTCAGACGTTTTCCCAACACACCTCCTTCAGGTGAATGGCTGGTCAGGCTTCAGTGGCCTGACGATGAGCTGATCACTGGACGCAGGTGTGTTGGAGCAGGGCAACGTCTAAAACATGCCGGGCAGGATGCCCCAGGACCAGGACTGAAAAACACTAGTCTCACACAGACAGACTTATCTCCACAGCTTAGTGGAGCGCCGTCTCCCCCTAACATCGATACTCAGCTCATGTCTGTGCAAGAAACCTGACAGAGAGATGTTGTTAAAAGTCAGTGTGTTCAGCTCTCAGTACTTTTGTAGCTCCTAACTGACTCTCCTCAGTTTCTCTCTTCCTGTTTGCACTTTCAAACATCTGCCGTGTTAAACTGCTTCATCGTGTTGACTTTCAGCCGTTTCAGGAGTCGTGTTTAGTCACTGCTGGCCAAAACACAACGTTTCCTGTAATGCTGCCTCATAATTAAAGTTTTTAAATGACTAAATACGTTTTTATTGTGAAGAAGATACAGTCAATGAAATGTGTTTGTAACTGATTTAGTGGAGCATCTTTGTAAGCAGTGATTCTTGGGTAGTACCTGCGTCATTAGTTAAAGACACACCTTCAAGCCGGTAGCCCAGTTGGGGTGGAAATGTAAATCACTGCCGAGCCCAACCGAGTAACGCCAGGCTGGCAGTTGCATGTGGTTTGCATGTGGACAGACAGGTCCTTGAATTGAATTCGAAATCAGGACAGACAAATAGCGGAAGGCACAGTGGACACAGCAACACACACCAGCAGTCTACAGTATTACATGAGCACTCACTGCCAGTGTGTAGGACACACACACGCTTGTTAAGTTTCATGAGTGCATCTTGCACAGTTTTGACACAGACAGGCAGATGGACAGACAGAAGGACATATAAACACCTGGAAAAGTACTCAAAACTGCTTCTGTGACTGCTCACATTACCAATGGCACCTCCTGGACCATATTTTACCATGATGATACACACACACACACACACACACACACACACACACACTCAGAAGGTGAATTCGACCATGTGACGCTGTCTCGGCAGGTAAAAATGTTCCTTGTGTTTACTGTTTTTCAGCTCCTCTATGTTTGAACCAAAAGCTGCTAAAAACCAGTTATTACCACGCAGGTCGCTAAGTGCACCTGGCACAGATCCCAGATCTGAGGCTTCTCAGGAGACATCATTTTTTTTCCCTTTTGACCAACCTGTGACTCTAAATATAACTATATGTAGTTACAGTCTACAAACCTGGAACCAGAAAATACATGAAAATATTCAGTATGGTGTCATGAGTTGTTAGTTTGGAAAATGAACTCAGAGTAATGATAATTAAAAACATGAATTAACTGAAAAATTCACAATCATTTGAGGCAGTTTATTGTCCCGTGTTAGATTTCACTGACACGTATAATCCAGCTGCTACTTTAAGTTTGTTTTCTCAATCCTATTGTAATGTTTTCCAACTGTCTGTGCTACTGCTGTTGATATATTTGTCTCTGTGTTTTGGTTTCTCTTATACATGTTTGACAGGGACAATGCTCATTACTTGACTGTCACTGACTGTAAGTGTTGCAGTGTTAGTCAGAAGGCTCGTTTTCAACTGTTGATCCGTGGCCATATGTTGGATCAGCTTCTACTGTGACTCAGATGTCCTAAAGTTACATCTCAAACGCCCATCCTGTACTTTACAATGTATTGCTCTATATTAAAGGTGCACTATGGGGTTTTCAAACTCTGAATTTTAATATTTACAATGTTAATGAGGTAATAATACAAACTCGGAAATATTTATTTCCTCCATAACTGAATAAACACACTGTTTATTGGCATATATAAACAACATAAAGCTGTATAATTTGTGGTCAGTTTGTTTATTCAGTCATGAAAACAAAAACAAAAAAAGAGTATATTTATTTCTTTTTTTTCTGATTAAAATGTCTTACCCAAAACTACACAGTGCACCTTTAACTGAATGTGGAAAGCGAGTGGCTGTGATGTTCATCCACTGAGGAAATGAAGTGACAACATGCCCCGGTCTCCTCCACCACAACTGACTACAATGTCTGATCTCACTCACGAAACAACACACAGACACACACACACACACACACTCCACAACAACCTGTGCACGTGGTTTTAAGCACCCATTTACTGTCGCCCACACACCCCAGGAGGACAGTCCACTCTTTGCATAAACGCACCTGTTTTATTTGAGCCGCCTCGCCGCTCCTGTCCATCACCGCCGGCTCCACTCGGGCCTCCTCCTCCCCTCCGCCCTCCACCGTGCAGTGCGAGCTGTGAGGGGGCCGGCAGATGGGAGCAGAGTCCGCCCTCCTCCGCTCCTATTGGGCTGTGTGAGGACTATAGGCTGGCGGGGCGGGGGTTAGGGTTGGTGGGGG